>BNST01002036.1:0-61880 GCA_019650275.1 Xylocarpus granatum
CGAAATCCTGGATAGCGGCAAGCGCCCCCCCAGAACCCCAGCTCGCTACGAGAAGAGGAAAACAGGTGACAACATAAGAGGTAAAACATACAGGCGATTTAACAAAAAGTGTCGAATGCTCGCCAAATATTTACAAACACCACTGGACTCTTGAACAGCATAGAGATTCTTCTTACACAAGGATGGAATCTGTGAGAGAAAGCCCAATGGCTCCTTCAATGAACAAAGAGTGGACACCAAGAAACTACTATAAACCCTTTGGAAGTAAAGGGTATTTTCTGCCAGACTCTTTGGAACAAGGTAGTAGCAACCAGCATTACAATGCCGGATCAAGCACATATGGTGCAGGTGCTCAAAGATGTGAGGCATCTTATATGGATGCATCACGGACAACCACCTCATCAAGAGATGAACCGTCTGTTTCCATTAGCAATGCCAGTGAAGTGGAGACAGAATGGGTTGAGCAAGATGAGCCTGGGGTGTATATTACAATCAGACAGTTGGCTGACGGAACAAGGGAGCTTCGGCGTGTCAGATTCAGGTACTTTTTAAGTTCTGGTGATCTACTAATTTGTCAATGAAACTGGAGAAATAATATGTTTTTAACTTAAATGAGGAGGTCATAGTTTCGTGTTTTGTTTTCCTTCTAGCTCCTCATTTGGCTTTGAGTTAGAGGAACTAAACATTTTGATACGCGTCAAGTGTAGCAAGTGTGGTGCTACTCTGGCATACAGAAGTGATACGCAGATTAACGTTATTTTCTCTTTATGAGCAAAGCAAGTAAACAGATTCACTCTTCACTAACAAAATGAGATGTTTGATATACAAGTTTTGTTCTTGTTTTGCACAGCCGAGAAAGATTTGGAGAGGTGCACGCAAAGTCCTGGTGGGAAGAGAACAGAGAGAGAATACAAGCTCAATATCTCTAAATTATGATATTGGTTACACCTAGTACATTATCCACGGCATATAGTACTCATTCAGTTTTGATTCTTAGCAGGTAACGAGTAAGAACCTGTCTCCTACTCCAAGGATAGTCTTTTACATACAGTGAAATGGAGTGTTGCCACCAACCATCAATCAGGGGTGAATGCTCCATTTCTCAGGGATGTCCAAATATGCCCTGCTTTTGTCTTGGTCGTTTTCCTTCAAAATTGTAGTTCCAATTTTGGGGCAGGGCCTGTTCCCGACATATGAATTTTGGTAAAAACTTTTCTGGGAGTGTTTGGCTCTCTCCTCTCTACTTATGCACGGATTCCGTTTCCTTTGTATCTCCCGAGAAAGAGATAGAATTTAACCATTCATATTTGTAAAAGTGAGGATCTTTCTTTGACGTTAATGATGAGGTGAAAGCTGTTTGCTGAGAATATTAATAATGGAGCGGGGGATAATTTAGGAGATTTTACATTTATTTCGGTTTTGTTTTTTTTTAAATGTTCATTTTATTTATTTTGTAGCCTTTAGTAACAGAGTTGTTATTTTAGCTTATATTTTTCTATGGAATGAACTCTCGTTGTGCCTCGTCCTCGTTATTTTTGGGTATTTGATCAATCAAGTAGGCATCGTCCTGAATTCGTGCTACTACTTCGTTGAATTATTTCTTTATTTCCGGTATTCTTACTCTAAAACAAAAATTATCGCCAATATCATTTCTTTCATCTCAATTTCGAAAGCAGCCCAGCCCGCCCACGAACTATCAATTCCAATCGAAAACAAAATAAAATAAAATAAATTGCAAATACCCAAAGACTGCAACTGCCTCTATTTGCAATGCCGTTGTTTTTGTCAAATCCAGATCACCGAGCGCTCGACTCCAGTCATGCTGGTAGTCAGATCCCAACCATCATCACCGCATCTAGCTGCTAGAAATGCAAATCAAGTCCTGGGCACACCACTCTCAATTCATCATTCTTGACAAAGTAGTAAGCGTTAATCAAGTAAAATAGTTATTGGCTTGATTGCAGGGCTGAAATGCGGCGATTATTCGTACGGTTTTGCTACAAAATAAAAGTCTTACTACCATAATGAAGCATCTCTTGGCAAAATTTTAATAAAAGAATTTCTATTGTTTTCTATTTGGGTTTCTTCTTCCTGGTCATAACATTTGGCATCAAGGGTTCGTTCTTTATACAGTTGATGTGATTTAAAAAGAGTTGTTTTTGTTGAAATTTTTTGAAAATGGAGACTTAAAAATACGTATAAAATACACTTTCCTTAAAACATTATTATTTATCTCTTATTATATTGAAATTGTTTAGTGAATTCGACACCCTACAATAATAAAGAAACCACAAAAAATTAATAACACAATCTTTTATTTTTTAAAAATAAGAAGAAAATTTTTTATTTAATTTTAAAGATATCACTTACATTATATTTTTAAATATTCACACAATTCTCTAAAAATATATTCTTTTAATATTTCTTTACTTATATATATTAAATTAAGTTTAAAATATAAAATAACACGTTCAAAATATTAAATCAAGCTCTCTGTGTTTATAGTTCACAAAAAATCAAAATACAAGACTTGGGGTTGCAACTTTTGCCTTTTTTTTTGTTTTTGAAGTGCACCGTAGTGCCAAGGCTTTTGGCTTTATCACGTGTAATCATATATTCTGCCATGCTTACATCTTTTTTCATGCATAATTTATATTTGAACAAAACCCAACAATCTCTCACTTGTCTAAATATAAATTAAGTTCTTTTTTCATAATAAAATAATATTTATGAACATAATAAAATATTTTTCAATTTGAATTTTACCTTGGTATAAGAGCCATAAAGAATCTGCCAAAAGCTCGGGTATTTTGCTACCTTAAACTAGTTGTTCCTTTGATAAACATCGTAACTCTACACCCATAAACAATCATATAATCTTATATTCTACATTTTACTACTTAACACTTTTAATAGATATGCACTTGTCCTATTTCATAAAATTTATAAAAAAAACTCTTAACTCTTATTTAAAGTAATACTACTTTTAAGTATACATCGATAAAGTTCGACGAAGTTCTTTCAGTATCTTTGTTATATTTAATATATTTGTTGCTAATAAACAGAACTTCATTACGAATTAAGTTATATTCATTGATTCTTTATAATAAAGTGCACTAATCATCTTAAACATGACTTACCTTATTTAGTGTTAAAAATTTTTAATTCAATCTTTTGAAACATATATTAATTTTATTTAGTATTTTGCTAGGTTGTTATTGATGTTGATTACTCAATCTAAAAGTTGTGATCTTGTCCCTCCAAATGTTGATTTAACCAAATCTCTTGTCAAAGGCTTGGTAAATAGATCTGTTATATTTCAATGAGATTTTTCAACAATCTAAAAGTTTTATTTCTAAAGGAATGATATATTGAATTACATGCATGATCAAACAATAAATTTGAACCATTCAAGTATTTTAACAAACACTTGAAGTATCCACATTACATATATCACATATATACAAAATATCAACAAAAGATGAACTTATTTCTAATTTAAATAAATTGGCTGATGAAGAAATACCTTCAAAGCCATGAAGACACTGCAATATACACCAACCATGCAAGAAAGAGAGTGGCCAAATTTGGGAGAGAAAATTAGAATTTATGGCAATTTTTTCTTATGAAAATTGGCAAAGTTAGGTCTTTATATGCTTAAGTATATCTATACTTTTTCATAATTACCCTTACATTCATTGAATGATAAATATCTAGTATGGATAAAATAGTCATTATACAATAAATGTCAGTTTATGCATTTCAGTCCTTGTACTTAAATACCAAATATGCACTTAATTATTTACTGAATATAATTAAGTATAACTTTAAGGGGTTAAGTGTAATTATTCAATAGTAACACATTTGTATTTAGTTTATTTAATAATTCATATTATTAATTTAACCATGTTATTTATATTAAATTGCATAACAATGCTAATTAAAGAAAATTCTTTAAGCAATTTAAAGAATTATAAATATATATTTTCTTTCTTTTATATATATTTCACTGTTTTTGGTTATTAGTATAACCATGAAAATATATTATGGAATAGCCGTGAATTTATTGTCAATTTTTTAGATTTTGAATTATTTGAATGTTCAACAACTGTGGTCAATATTTAATAATGTGCTCGCCCCAAAATTACAATGAAATAGTACTTTATTGAACCTCATCCCAATAGTACATACATGTGAATAAAATTCTTTTATTGTTCAATACTAATTGAGTAAGGGTATGCGATTTGTAAAACTTTTATACTAATATAAATATGAAACCATCAATCAATATGTGTTGTACTCATCACTATGAATTTCTTCGTATGAAATTTAATTATTCTAATCTGAAATTTATTGTTTCAACCATTTATCAATATTGGTTTAGGAACTCGAATTTTCAACTGTTTCTATGTTATCGTTTTAGTTAGTGGTCATTTTCATTGTCCACTGAAGATATTTTCTGGATCAATATTTCACCAATTCCAACGAACTCTTTCAAAATATAATATTTATGCTGAATATACTTAAATTGTTTGTGAGCTCTTGGATCCTTCACTTGTGCAATAGCTTTATTATTGTCACAATACACAGTTATTGATTAAGTCATGCTAAAAACCTCTTCAAGTTCAGATACGAACTAGCGCATCCAAGTAACCTTTTTTGTTTTAAAGTGGCAATGCATACAACTTTTGTGGTGGAGTTTGCTGTCATAGTTTATTTGGAACTCTTTCAACTAACAACTCTTTCCATTACATGCAAAAATAAATATTGAAATGGACTTTCTATCATTAACATCATAATGAAAATCTAAATATGAGTATTCTTGAATGTTATACTCTTGACTTTCATAACTGAGAACTAAATCCTTAGTTCTTCTCAGTACTTAAATATTGATTTCACAGCTATTTAATGATTCTCCTCTAGATTAGCCTGATATATGTTCGTAACACTTGTATCATATGCTATATCAAGTCTCATACATAGCATTGCATACATCAAACTACCCATAGCCAAAGCATAAAGTATGTTATGCATTGGATGTCAATTTTCATCTATCTTTGGACCTATGTTTTAAAAGGATGAAGACATTGAATGAAGATAAGAGTTTTCTCTTAGAGTTATCCTTATTGAACTTTTTTAACATTCTTTTTTTGTACAATTTCTAGGATAATCCAATTAACTAATTTGCTCTATCTTCATAGGCGTGAATTCTAAGAACATAAGTCACCTTTCTTAAATCTTACGTAAATAAGTTTTTAAATAAACAAATTTTTACTTTAGTCATTATGCCAACGTCATTATCCATCAATAAAATGTCATTCACGTACAATATGACGAACATGATAGCATGATATTTGATCTATTTATCAACATAAGATTCATTAGGGTTTCTTACAAATCCATACGATTTGATCACCTCATCAAATTGAATATTCTAACTTTTGAAAGTTTGCTTCAATCCATATATGGATCAATGTAACTTGTATACTTTATTTCTATTTGTAATGAATATAAAACTCATGGACTGTTCCATGTGATTATTTTTCTCAAGATACCCAATGAGTAATGGTGTTTTTACATCTTTTTATCAGATCTCATACAGTCATGGCTAGCATAATCCATATGGACTTAATCATAACAATTAGTGAAAAGGTCTTCTTATAATCCAACCCTTGTTTTTGAGTGTAACCTTTTGCCATCAATCGAGTTTTATAGGTCTTTGCTTAGCAATCCTTACCCATCTTTCTTTGGAAAATCGATTTATAACTAATAAGAACCATTTCTTATAGTGAATCTATAAGTATCTAAACTTAAATTGGCATACATGGATTCTAAATCCATCACCTTTAACTATTTATATGAATCTCTATTCATAATAGGTTTCTTACAACTTTTAAGGTCATTACCATGATTGGTTTCTCCCATTAAATATAAGTCATACTCATGTTTATATAAAAACTCGTATCATTTTGAAAGTTTTGACACTTCAAAAAATCTGCGAACTGGAATTGGTACTGAGATCGGTTGACTGAATAATCCAGCTACAACAGTATCAATTTGAGGCTCTAAGGACTTTTCCTCAAGCTTAATGTTTCTACATGCACCCACTACTTCTAAGAACTCATTTTCTAACAAGTGTGCATTTCTACTTATCAAAATTCTTTGATTTGAAGAAAAGTAAAAATAATATCCTAAACTATCTTTAGGATACTCTGTAAATTGTCCTTTTTCTTTTATTCTTCTTTCAACTTATTGATGTTAAGTGATTTAATATAAGTTAGAAAACTTCATCTTTTTATATAATTGAGACTGAATTTCTTATAATTCCGTATCTCATAGGAGTCTTTTGGATTGATTTCGACAAGACTTTATTCATAATGTGCTTAGCGGTCTATAAGCATACCCCTACAAATACATTGGTGGATTCGTGAAACTTATCATTGATCACACCATATCTAATATGGTATAATTTCTCCTTTTTGTTTTATTATTAAGTTATAGCATATAGCGTAAGTAGGAAATAATTTTGTCATCTTTTCAGAATTTTTGAAATTCTGCATTTAAGTATTTTCTTTTATAATTTGATTATAAAGATTTGTTTTTTACTTTATTTTTTAATTTTGTTAAACTTTTCAAAGGATTCAAATTTGTATTTTATCAAATATACATACCCATACCATGACATATCATTAGTAAAAGTAATGAAGTATTCAAATTCAACTCGAGCTACTATGTTAAATGGTCTACACATATCTGTATGTATGAGTTCCAACATTTTCTTAACTCTCTCACTTTTAGTCTTAAAGGGCAATTTGATCATTTGACCACAAAGATTTATGATTTTATTTGATATGACCTAATGTATAATGTTATGGAATTTTGGAATTTGTTTTACTTCAAATTCTTTTCTTGATAACAAATTTAATAGAGCTTGTATTGCATAATTAAAGAACATACAAATCATTTGTAGCACTGCTTTTTCTACTAATGCATTTCTCAAGTGTATCAAATATTTATTTCCATTAAAATATACAGTGTAATCATATTTACATAATACAAAAAACAAAAATGATGTTTATAATAGTTCTAGAAAAATTCAATAGAGTCTAAACTTAAAAATTGCCCTGTGGCCAATTTCTTATGATAAGATCCTTTAGTTTCTGCAGTAATAATTGACCCATTGGCCATCCTTAATACAATCTTGCCTTTTTGCAATGTAGAACTATTTTGCATTATCTACAAAAAGACACAAATATGAGTAGTAGTTACAGAATTAACTATCCATAATTGATTATCTGAAATAATATTTACTTCATAATTAATCAATAGCTATGCATACCTACTTTAATTTTCTTAAGACACTTCAAGTATTAAGGATAATTTCTCATCTAATGTTCGAGCTTTACACAGTAGATTGCCTTTGGCTTTATCTGTCTTGGACTGAATTTTTTTAAAGGTCTTTTTCTTTGAACGAACTTTTGACCCTTTCTTTTATAGCTTTTTTGACTTCTTGTTAGTCCTACTAGTAGAAGTTATGTGAACATCCTCATGCCTCTCCTTTTGTTGTTTTGTCTGTAAAACTTTTAAACTTATTAAGTAACTCTAGGGAGTCCGCTTAATTCTGTTTAAATTATAATTAGTTATAAGCAATTCATAACTAAGAGAGACGGATTGGAGAATCAAATTTACCTTGATATAGTTAGGCATGATTATGTTATATGCATCTAGTTGCCTTAAATGATTTATCATCTTGATGACATGATTATTTGGTGGCATTCCTTCCCTGAGCTTCATATTAAAAAAGAAAGCGCATAACTTGTACTCTACACCTTGAGAATTATTGCCGTATAACTCTTGCAAGACATGAAAGATATTATAGGCACTATACAACTTCTCATGTTTAGTTTGAAGTTCTCTATTCATCAATGCTAATATGTAGCCTCGAATTATTCGGTTATCTTCATGTCATTTTTCAAATACTTCATGATGACCACGTGAAGCATCTTTATGTACCTCAAGTTGTAAAACACTTTTCAAGACATAGTCAAGTCTCTTGAAATCGAAAATAATTTTTAGATTTTCGAGCTAGTTTTTAAAGTTTTATCCTGTTAAAATGTTGTTATCCTAAATTCTTAGGAGAGTGTTGTTGGACATTTTGTATGTTTTTGTATCATGGGTTTGGAAAAACTGTGAGAAATAAAGTATTAGTTAGCGTTTTGTACATATTCAAATAATTTGAACAATAATAATGACATATTTTGACTATTATTAAATAATGCTAATCATATTAGATTTTACTATTTAATTTAAATCTTACACTTCCTAACTCAAGACTTAAAAATTATGTTCGAGATTTAATAAATATAATATTTTAGAAAGAATCAAATTTTTATTAAAATTAATTAGCCTCACATTTTTAAAATCTTGGCCAATCAATCTCAAGAAGTAGGAAACACTTTTTTTTACATCTCATGTAAGTTTGATTCATTTTCCTTGCCCTTATCTCAAATACCTCACATAATAAAAATCTTGGTATCTTTAAGTCAATTAAATCCAAACCATTGTACTTTCTCGAGGGGTATCTTGGTCTAGACAATAACACATAATTAAGAATTAGATAACTGAATTCTATAGCACTAATATTACACCCCTCACATCATAAAAATTTTGGGACACAATATCAAATTACAAAACCCATTGTTATCTCACCATGGGAGGTATATATCTAATAATTTTATTTGGTAGTTAATTTTACACATTAATTTTATTATGTTCAAATACATATCGCACACACACATATTTACATATTTTATTCTTATTATAATATTTTATTGTATATTTTATTAATAATTCTCTAATTATTAATACACTTATAACACTTTACACATTATTATCAGACTTTTGTTGATTTGCTTGATTTCTCAAAATTTCTTGTCTTATAAGAAATTTTAGATATTTATTGCGTTGGTTTTGTAGTTTTTTTGATAATTAGTCAAACTAGTAACCACAGTTTGTTTGTTTGTATTACTGAACTAACTAAATATTTTGTATTAAAATTGTTATACATTTCCACACACAACTGTGCATACATTTACATATAATATACATATTAATGTATGCTAATTCTATGTGTAACTAGCATACATATACACGTACTTCTCATATATACATATATATATACATTATAAGTTATCTCATATATATATTACATTATAAGTTAAATGCATAACAAAGATACATATCAAATATGCATTAAATCATGCATTTAATCAATTTTAAATGCATGAACTTTTAGAATATAGCCTAAAAGTCATTTGTGTTATTGGTTTCAGGGATATATTTTATGTTGTATATACATTATTTATTTAAAATAAAAAAAAAGTTTTTTTATTCACAAATATAATTTATTTTTTTATTTAGTCATACATATAAATAAAGTATATTTATGAATTATTCTAATAATTTATTTAATTATTATACAAAATTATTAAAGTTATTCCCTACGGAAGTGATATCAAATGGACAATGATATCAGATAATAAATATATTAAATATTTTCGATAAATATTTTATGATAATATTAGTGTGGGTAACGTAACAGTTACGTTATTAGGACATTTGTCTGGATTAAATAGTTAGAGAACTATTTTTTTGATATGACCATGTAATGATAAATTTATAGTATTACATGTGGTTATTGATTTATCGTATAATTGGACTAGTATGTAGTGTTATCCTTTAACTTGAGATATCATAATCAAATTTAGTATCTATATATATAGTTCATATAGTGTATAAGTACAAAATTAATTATATCTTATAAAATAAGGTCATTTTAGTCACATGTTATTTATATATGAAAATGAATGATGATTAAGATGAGATTTGTTAGCTCGATATACAAAATTGGAATTTTTGTTGACTCAATTTAGATTTGAATTTTTTAATAAAATAGTAAATCTCTTATTAAAGTAATCAAAAGTTACATGAAGAAATTCGCGGTGACGAGTTCAACGCATATTGATTGTTGGTTTGTATTTATATTGATACAAGATTTTGACATTCAATGTACTCTTACTTGATTAGGATTGGATAATAAAAGGATTTTATCCACACAGTATTTATATTTGGCATGAGATTTGATAAAGTATAACTTCATTGTAATTTAAGGGTTATAACACAATACTAAATATTAACCCTAATAGTTTAAAATCTGCAAAGTTTAAAACAAGTTCATGACTACTCCACAATGAATCTACATGGTCACACCACTAACCAAAAGTTGAGAGAAATATGTGTGAGAAAAAATATTATCGGCAAAAAAGTTAGCATTTTTTAGATAATATTTAGGTTGAAATAAATAAATATATATATATATATATATTTATTAATTATTTAAAGTGTTTGAAAATTTTTATTAACTTTATATTATATTGTAATTTAACATAAATTACATGATCATATTAATAGTATAGATTATTAAAGGACCTTAATGTAAATGTGTAATTATTAAATAATTACATTTAAGTTTATGAAGTTACACTTAATTATATTTGCTTAATAGTTAAGTAAATGTCTTGTATATAAGTACAAGGACAAAAAAATATAAAATGGCAATTATTAGATGACTACTATTTTATTCGTGACACATTCATCTTTAATTAAAAGTGAGGGCAAACATGTAAAGTCATGGATAAGTTTAAGTGAATAAAGGCTTGTTTTACCAAATTTTGTCAAGTTTTGCAAAAGAAAACCTAGTCTCCCTTGGGTAAAATTTGGCCAAAGCTCTCCTTTGCCATTTTTAGTGGTGTAGATTGTATAATCTTTACAAAATTAAAGGTATTTCTTCATCATCCAAGTATATATACTTGATATAAACTTATCATATGGTGAAATTTATGCATATATGTGATATATGTTTAATTAGTATTGCAAGTGTTTGTGAAAATACTTGAATGAACCAAACTTGATGTTTAATGCATGTTATCATATGTATCAATCCTTCATGAACAAAATATTATTATGCATTAATTTAAAAGAAAATTATAAAATATTTTTATAATAGATTTAAGTTATGAGAAATTCTTAAATAGTAAAATAGGAGTCAAAACCTTAGGTTCAGGAGAGGATAGCGGAGGCAAAGCAAGAAAGGGAGGGAATTGTGACCAAATAAAATTGTTATTTTCATATTTTACTAGGACTCCTTGTTTAGGAGACAGTTATAGATCACTTTTCTAATAAATTTAGGTTACCATAGATTCTTAAATAGTATAAATAGGAGTGAAAATTTAGATTTAGGGGAGGATATTGGAGTAAATATTAGATAGGAAGCAACAACCCTTTAGCTTGTTTTTGATTTTATCTTCTCTTCTATTTTTCATTTTTTTTTATCATGTCTTTCCCATTTTTATATACCAAAGCTGATGATGAAGATCATGTTTAATTAATAATTGCTGTAGTTATATCATGAAGTATTAATTCCCATTATCTTTTGCTATTGAAGTCTATAGTTCTTTCTTCATTAGCTAAAAACTAAATATGTATCTTTTTATCAAATATCATGTATATTTGATAGTTAATTACTTTTTTGACTAACCAAAAATTTGATTTTGTAATGTTTTAAAAGTAATTTCTTTTGATTTCACATATATATATATATATATATATATATATATATTAAACATATAATGCTGATGAAATTAACATAAAATCTTTAAATGATAGTGGATTGATATCTTCACGATCATCCTAATTAGGTCTTAATATTCATAATAAAATTATAAATTAAACATTGATAAGTTCCAACACCTTTTATTGCATTTATTTAATGGATTTTCATCTTTTATTGCTTTTATTCTTATTTAATTTTTTCATCATGACTTTTGTTTAGTTCATTTTTTATTTAAAAATTTTGATCAATTCTCCATTATTATAACTTTTGTTTAATTTATCTTTTTATTAAAAATTCAGTCAGATTATGATTTGATCAGTTTAGATTTTAGTTAACCTCATAATCAATAATTTTTGCTTTTAATAATTCGTGCGTTTGGCATTGTCTAAAATGATTACACCACTATTATTGTGATGTCCTGGGGCACATATGTAAAATAAGGATAAATACATTCCAATAATATGGATGAAGCAATAGATGAAAAAGTAGGATCGGTCCGATGAAGTCCAAACCAGATAGCGAAGTACGTGCTCTGGATGAAGATATGGTAAATTAATAAGAAAGCGAAAATCATTCAAATTAACTCGTAATTTTCAAAATTTTCTTTATCCAATGACGTCTTAAAAAAACAAAATAAAGATGCATAATAAAATAGAACTAATCTCTTACGATGGCTGCTGATGGCTCGGAAATTTCATGACGTTACAAGTAAAATAGAGATTCCACGTGCGGATGGAGAAAATGGGGTCTCAGTGGGGCCCAAAAAAGGCTTCTCAACCCTTCATCTGCCGGGTAGAAAATATGATGTGGAGTAACCTTACCCATTACCACCGCAGAATGAACTAAACAGAGCTTTTATTCCACTGTCAAAATATTACTGTCATTGTGTTCGAACTTGAACAGCTGTCACCGAGAAGCGTTATCAAAGCTAGATATAAATTGGAAAAATACACAAGCCACAATGATTAACTAGGTAGACCATGCCATTTTATATTAAGAAACGTTACAAATCAAACAGTAAAATCCACAAACAGTACATAACCGACCTGTTATATAATGTTGTCAAACTCAAAACATGCAACTACCCACACGCACACTCAGGTTGACATTCTTGAACCAATCACATTCTACACGATCCGATTGTTATAAGACCCTCAGAAAAGAGCTCCTCTATCCCACAACCTTCCTGGTACACGTTCTGCCAGGTTGCATTGGTTGACTTGGTCGAAGAAACAAGTCTCCTGATTCAGCATTCCAGTGTACTCCAGTCTTCATAGGAGTCGGCTTCAGCTGCCCCACAGACTGCCTACGAGAAGCAATCGACATGTTTGCCAACTTCTCAGCAGTATCTGAAACTCCCCGTGCAGTTCTGCTTTTGTTGAGGGAGGCTGCAAAAGCATAAACAACATTCCAAGTTAATACTAAGTTGCTAACTCATGACTAAAAGGTGTATCACGACTAAATTCAACTGGGGGTTCCACGTACCGAATACTGTACCCCTCACAACTCGCCCTTTTTTTTATTAATCTCATAGTTTTGGAACTCATACGAAGCATGTACACAAGGCGTTCTTAGGAAAAGCAAACACACAACATACATAACCAAAACGGAACAGAAACAAGCAAATAAAATGTCCATCATTAGCCAGATTTGAATTATAGTTCAGAATGCTATAAATAGCCAAGAAGCTTACTTGGACTCTTCCTCCCAGCTGAGCGATATTTTGGTTGTTTGGCAGAATTGTTCGCAGATTTATCATCCTTATTAGAAACCTTCATAAAGGAAAAGCAAGAAAAATAATCTATGCATTTAGCAATTATTTAATGATGAGTTGCTGTACCAAATTAACAAAACACCATAATAAAACATCCATTAAACAGTTGCACCAACTTGACAAAATACCTAACGAAAGCCCAATAAACCGTTAATACCAGCTTGTCAAAATACCCAACAAAAGCCCAGTAAACTGTTCTACCAACTTTGATCAAATTGGAATGACTGGTCTTAAACACTGATTTGCCACCATTTGCTCAAGTCCCGTTGAACAGAACAGCATTGAAACCATCAGAACTTGGGGCTTGGCCAATTTTTAAAGAAAGCCAGTGCTTCTAACCTCCTCAGTTACAAGTAATATCCAGCTCCTCCCATTATTATAATCTTTTTGGCAAATCCTTGACTAGAAGATTTGTCAATTTTGGGCTATAAAGTATGTGAGGTCCAACAGAACAGTAATAACAGTTTTATGACAATTTTTCTTGAGTAGAGTTTGGATCTGGCTGTGGCCGGAAATCATACGTTGTGGGCACATGCCACCCAGACAGCACTGTCCAGGGTAACAACAAGGCATAATATGAACACTCAAACAATCCTCAGAGTGAAACTCTAATCAATTTTGGAAGAGAATTTAAGCTCTTATAATTGAACTAATAAACATCCAAATCCAGCTTTTTCCATATTCATTGTGCACTGAAAAAATGCAATGATTTTTCCAAAAGCAGTTACTTAAGGACCCTAGCCACAATTTTCATGCTGCATATATACTTTGCCTAATTCAAGTCTAAACCTTTCTGATAAAAATAAAATCTCAATAAAAGTTTGTTGAAAGTGTAGAAGTTTTAATAGCACTGATAAAAACAAAATATAAATAAAAATTGTTGGAAGTAGTAAGTTTTAATAGCAGAGCAAATGCATTCCATAAATGTTACTGTTAAAACATTGTGACTGCAAGAAGGGAAGAGGGTCAGAAGGGTTGTGTGCGGACAGGGGTGGGATAAGGAACAAATAAAATAAAATTAACCAAGCAAACATGATAGTAGATACATAAGTTGACAAGATGTTCACATGTAAAATAAAAAACACAAGACAAATATCCAGTAACAAAAGTACATACTAAAAATTATTTGAGAGCATCACGTTAACCAACTCTTCCCTAAACCAAAGAACAAACTATACAAAAAGATATTTTAAAAATCCTTTGAAAGCAAAGCCCAAAGCAAAGCCTCAAATGTTCAATATCTTTTCAATCAAATTTGAATTTGCAGAGTTACAATGAGAAAATACTATGAATATTATAACATATAATTGAGTTTGCAGAGTTTTATCAAAGTCATTGAAGAGAAAAACATTATAAGATATAATTATCTCATGGGATGTTTTCATGGCTACTCTTGAGGTAAGGTTTAATATCACAAAAAGTTTTATCTTCTCTTTCTATTTTACTATTGTTATAGTAATAGAATTTAAGTTCTCATATTGCAGACAAGATCAATAGACTAGCAAAATGGTAATTTTTTAACTTTTTTCGTTTTCTTTATTCCTTTTTTTTTACTTTTCTGACCTTCACTTTTCTCTCATTTCTCTATTTCTTCCCTTTTTCTTCTCCTTTTCAACTTTTTACAGTGACCAGAACATTAGCACTTGTGCTCACACCACGAGCATCATTGCACCCTTGCACACAGCTCAACAACACTTGCAACGCTGCTTATTTTGTGGGTTTTGTACACATGGTTGAATTTTGTTTGTTTGATTTAAGCAAACAACTGCTATAGGAAGAAAGCAATAGATGTTAAATATTAAAGAAAAATGGCTAGTCTCATTTAAAATTGGTTTTACCAAACACCTTTTTTGGCTTTCAAAGCACATTATAAGTACCACAATCCCAAACAAGCCATAGCTTATTTTGAACTCTGATAGATTGACTTTTGTAAATTTTGGTTGATTCTAGTGAGCTCAATTGGATCTTCTAAAAGTAGTGTTGTTTTCCAGTGAATTGTTGTTTGAAAATTAATATGTATCACTGTTAACAATATTTAAAAAAAGAAAAAGAGAACAAAAAAGGAAATAAAAAATTAAATGCAAAACATTGTGAGTGAAAAAACCATATTTGATAGCAGCAACAAAGCCATCTTTACAATTACATGAAAGACAGTTTTTTCTTAGGTGTTTAACTTTAATAGAAAGCCGATAACATCAAGCATTGTCACTTACCTCAGAGGGTAGTAGCCATGAAAATAACTGTTCTTTGTTTAAAGTATAAAGGTGTACCTAGAATTCTAAGAACTTCATTATCCATCCAAATGGACATAATACTTTTCAACAGGGATCATCAAACATATTTTTAAGAACTCCCATCAAAGTGGGCTGGATTACAAAATAAGCAAACACTATTTCTGTCCAAAACTATGATAGCAGTTGTGCTTTTAATTTCTCAAACGCAATAGCAGACGGTGCCTAAGCAAGTATGTCTTTGCTACAGGATTGACTGGCAATAACTAATGAAGCTACACATCAACATAATGAGAAACCAATAAGATACTTCACAAAATTCTTCAAGATTCATCACCTTCATTAGCAACCTAGTACATGTACAAGCATGCAGGCACACACATCTATCAATCTATGTATAAACCTAAATAAAAATAAATGCAACAGCAGCCATAAAAAAAGGAAAGCTAAAACAATATAGATTTGTCCCAGCTTCTCACCTGACTCTGATTTACCATTTCCAGTTTGCGCTGCACACCTGCAAGACTACTTAGTATGAGAACCTACATGCAAGAGAAAAAAAAGACTGACTAATTTCTACTATACTACAAAAATGTAAAGGTATCTTAATGAGATTGCCCCCTGCATTTCCAGACAAGCAAATTCTCTCGCCAATTCCTCTAAGCAATCTTAAACATTCCCTTCCGCCATAAGCACTATAACTCAATGCTATGTATCTCTGAGTAGAGAAAATGGGGGATAAAATTCAAGCAACAGGAAATGTAGAACTCTGAATGACACAAAACGAAAAAGTTCACACCAATAACCTGAATAACATCACCTGTATTTATATGAGCATTTAACTTTGGAGATGAAAAACTGCTAACAAACTTTGAATTATATGAAGCCCCAGAATAACTCCTACCAACATGCTGCTCCAATGCACACTTTTTCATGGCTGCATTAATAAAGCACACAACTCATGTTACCATATTATCTCTATCGTGGATATAGCACTCCAAATATTGCTACTCATCATCAGTAGTTGGCTAAGAAATAATTAGTATAAATGGACAAACCGGATGGTGGTGTTCTACAAACAGCTGCTCTGGAACGAAGAGATGGAGGAATATAAAAGCAACTCTGCAAAATCAAGTGCAAACACGGTTCACATCTTTTGATAGACTAATGTCTACCACATCTCCAGCTCAAACAAACATGGTTATGCAAAAGCTTCTTTGCACCAAAAATTAATCCTGAAACACACCTGGAAGAAAGGGTGCTGCAACGCCTCTGCCGCTGTTGGCCTCTTGCAGGGGTCCCACGAACAAAGTGACTAAATAAGTCACCGGAAAGAAAAAGAAAAAGAAAAAGCACAAACAGGAAAGTCACAGGTCAACTATGTTGTCAGTTAACAAAACCTTCAAGTACAATCTAAGATAAGCATATTAGAGAGTTAATACCCCTGTTATGTAACAATTAAAGCATGTAGTATAACAATGATATTTGAATGTAATCAATATACAGAACAGGCACTCACTGTAATAAGGTTGATTGCATCCCCACTAGCTGATGTCATTAAAACAGAGAGATCGACACCAGCCAACTGCAATGTCAATTTACAAGAACCATCATTGTTAGAATTAAGATTTATGCTTATTTTCTAATCAGTAGAAAGTGTAGATTTTTAGTTTAATTATTGTGATCAATAGTGCATACCAAAATTTGACTGGTAGATATTAAGGAAACTAGACAATAATGCTTTCATAAACTTCCACATTTAACTGAAAATAAATCATATGTTGAAACATTTCCACTGAAAACACATCTAAACAATAAACAACCCATTTTTTTCTGACCTGTGGAAACTGGTAGTTAATAGCCCTTGCAAGAAGAAGTCCATTGGCCCAAGAATCCTCAGTCGGACTGCCTATTACACTGCATATTTTTATATATTTCATCTGCTTCACTGCATACATTAAATAATAATTAGATAATTTACTAACACCACTAGTTTCTTGCTAGCAGATTAACAAGACCATAACCAGGTTATTTTCAAAGGAAAGGGCTAATATAAATCAATGTAATGTTATAATAACCAGCACAAAACTTGAAAACTCCAAGATTGAAGTTGAAATCCTAACTTAAAACACAAACACACAATTTGAAACCAAAACTTGAAAACTTTTACAGGAAACTCAACACGTTAATCATAAAACTTAAAACAATTAACACAGAACTTGGTATCCTATCTATCTAGTAGCAAAACCCAACATATAATTATTTAATTAATCAAAATAAATACAGATAATTCATTGACCAAACTCCAAACAATAATTTCTAGATAATTATTCCTTGTGACCAGATAATTGCCAAATTTTATTAACAATCAAAATTAAAAAGCCCTAATTGGTTCCTTCATCAAGGAAGGAGGAAGAAGGATATTCCTTCTACTAAAATACTTTAGAAATCTAATCACATTAAGTACTAATGTATCTTCATTGTACCAATAATAACAATAGTTCACCACCAATCACATCTTGCTTAATGAGACAGCATTTGAAAAGGGAACTCAAACTTGAATGGAACTGTTCCATACCTATTACCCGGAAAGAGAGGACGGAGCGTGACCAGCTCAGCCATGATAGCACCCATTGCCCACATATCTAAAAGCACAATAATGAAATATGAACAACCAATCATACATAATGGATAGCTCTAAAAGCATCATTACAGTTATCCATTTTCCAAGAAGCACTAACCAACTTTAGCACTATACAG
This sequence comes from Xylocarpus granatum, assembly GCA_019650275.1. Taxonomy (NCBI): domain Eukaryota; kingdom Viridiplantae; phylum Streptophyta; class Magnoliopsida; order Sapindales; family Meliaceae; genus Xylocarpus; species Xylocarpus granatum. The sequence goes on from BNST01002036.1 coordinate 18,437, forward strand.
GTAAGACTGGAGCAGCACTTCAGGGGCTCGATACCTGACATGTCCGTATCCAAAGAAGTCAACAAACTATGCAGGAAGCAAAGAAGGGGAAAAAGGAAAGGAGATCCAAAAAAGACATACCATCGTGTTGAGACATACTCCGTGTATGGCGGACATGAGTTAATTTCACGTGCAAGACCAAAATCAGCAATTTTAATTATGTCTTTTGAAACAAGCAAGTTCTCTGCTCAGAAGAGTGCAAGTAATATAACTTTACCACCAAGATATGAGTGTTTTAATTTCTAGGAACATATAAAGAAAAGTATGAATCATACAAGCAACATCATCTTATAGCAACAAGAAGACAGAAAGTTATAGAGCTCAAGCAAATCAAATTCAACTATGTACTCATTTAACACAATAAACAATGATGGATTCAGCAGCCAAAAAAAGATGGTCAGAAAAAGAAAATTGGTCACTCAAAGCATGTTTTTTCAGAAGCATAAGGTACATTTAATAGACTGCAAAATTTTTACAGAGTATTCGACAATGTCAACGATTTCTTTCCCTGCCAGTCACTGTCCTCAAATGATCATGAATGGCAAAATGTAACAATTACCAGGCTTAAGATCACGATGAAAATATCCCTTCTTGTGCATGTAAGCCAGACCTTGAAAAACCTGGAAACACCAATTTCTTACTTCAGCCTCTGAGAAAAGCTTCTCTCTGTCTTTCATAAGTTGGTAAAGGTTGCATTCCTATAAATAAGGGGTCAATCAACAAATTAACCTTCACACATGACAATAAATCATCATAGTAATAATTAAAAATAACAACCCATTTACCATGTATTCAAAAACAAAGTACAAGATGTCGTTTTCCCGGATGACTTCCTTAAGCTTCACAATGTTTGGATGATTCATTTTTCGTAATGACTGCCAAGAGGTAACCATTATACACAACACAATGATATTATTGGGTATTTCACATGTAACTGACAAATTATTATACCTTGACTTCTCTCAAATTTATGCACTCCTCCCAGGAATAATATTTTTTCTTCATTTTCTTAATTGCAACCTGTAAAAATAAATTTTGATTTAAAATTCAAATATAGTAATTATGACAATTTAAGAGCAAGATATTTCAGTAATTAAAAGTTAATGGAAGCTCCAAGCACACTTACAACTTCCCCAGACTGCTTATTAATAGCCCGCCAAACACTCCCAAATGTTCCATCACCAACTTCCTTAATTAACTTGTACCTAAATTTGTCAAAATATAAAAAGAATAATAGAGAGATTCAACATAGTTGCTATAGAAACATGCAACAAGCAAGCCCCAAGAGAAACCTACTCACCTTTCCATTTTTTCTTGTGGAACAGAAAGCAGCTTCTTTATTTATTCAGAAGAAGCATAAGAAACCTTGAAGATATATGACATTTATCTTCCAATATGATTGCTCGTAAAAACTATAAAATTTAGAAAAGCTGTTCTACTGGTCCGGCTGGGTCCACCATTTAATTTTCTGTATGGATATGCAAGAGAGCAAACCAAGAAGACTTCTGATGGACAAGCTTTGTAGCCTTATTGTTTTCTAAATCCAAAGCTTCACAATAGTACCACCAAACAGAATGAAAGAAACATAGCATTCCACAAAGCATATTGACACAAATCCACAATCAAACTAGAATGACTGTCAGACCCAACAGATGGATCCAAAGTGTGAAAACAGACACCCAAAGGTTCAAAAACTACAGAGACAAGTGACTCATCTAAACTAAAAACCAAGTTGCAGAATCTTCCATAAACTGATATCTTGTCCTTCTAATTTGCACCCATCCAGATCAACAACGTAACAACATTTAAGACCTACAGTCTGCAAAGTTTCGATGGAATTAATTATCTAATGCTTAATAAAGCAAACTTCTCATGCACTTGCAGGCTTCAACCCTGTAGCAAGAGAAGGAAAAAAGGAAAAATTGTAAAGATTAGAGTAACATCTAACAAATTTAAATCACTAGATAAAAATGCAAAAATGAAAAACATAAAAATAAAAGTTTGCAAAAGGTGTTATACCGAAAAGGCATCTTCTGGAAATTATTGGCTGGATGTTGTATCACCAATGCACTACCAAGAAAAATTTATTAGAGCTTACCTACAATTCAATCAAGGCCAGAAAGAAAACAATACATTCCTTACTTGTAAGGTTGCGCTTAAGATCCAACACCTGTCTCAGAAAATATTTGCATTACGCCTCCTATTCTGATCATTAAAAGGAATCTGAGCACTAAGTACAATTGACGAAGGACACCAAAAGAAAACCTCCTAGGACAAGAAACCGCCAGTCCAGCACTTCCTGGATTGAGAAAGCTCGATGCTGGTAGCAATTAGACCAGATGTACACTTGCTCCATGTCTCAAGAAAAGAAAATTAATCAGCTTAGATCCAAGTCCAGCACAACCTGATATCAAAATGCATATAAAAACAAATAATAAGAAGAAATATAATCAGAGAACTAAAATTCCAGCCAGCCAGACAACAGAATGTTAAAAGATACAGCAGAACAAGATGCAGCAGATGACATCTGCAAAGTTAACATCTCCCAAAACATCTGTTTTAACTACAAGATGGTTCTTTTGCAGTAACTTCATCTACCTGCTCCCTGTGGCTAACAACCAAAACAGTCTACTCCAAAATGCAACACTTATATTGAAACCAAACTCCAATGTATAATATTACAAAAAAGCAAGAAAAATTGTATATAATGCGAAACCGAACATTAGCCGTCAACAGAGATTTTATTCGTCTAATAACAGAAAGAGATCAATATGCCACCAATAGAGATTTCAACTTATAACAAAAATATATCAGCATAATGTAAAGGTGATTTAGTACAGCTATATACCAGCTAAAATTCAACAAATATAGCCATAGAATTCGAGCTCGATAAAAAGAAAATTCTTTAAATGATCAACAGATGCGGATGACACGAAATCAATTCACTGTTTCTGACAATCAAAACAATTATGCGAATCTCGAATCGGAACTCAAACAAAATTCTAAAAGTCTTGTAAAACCATTTAGTTACGAATGAAATTCATATACGTAACTCCACAAAATGATATAGAAAGAAATAATTCAACCGAATCCATATCAAATCAAATTCGACAAATAGAAAAACACAATTAAATCACACGAATCAAAATAACCATTCGTTCCATGAAATCAAATCAAATCAAATTTGAACGGACGGAAGGAGACCTGATCCATTCTGATTCAATCAGATCCTTACCGATAAGGCCGAATCCAGTAAGAACAAAACGGTATACATAAATACAAAATGAAAAAAGACACAACAAAGGGAGGGAGAGAAAATAAAACCTGAAAGTAAAGCGGCAAAAGAACCGTCGCGGAGGACGGAAAAAGGTGGAATCCAGAGCTTCTCTCTATATGCGTGAAAACCAAATCCCCAATTCAACACCAGCCATCATTCTCTCTCCAACTAATAAATACCTCTTGTTTCTCTATTTATCCATTTATGCGTGTGTATGTGTATACATGTACAAACACACATATACATCTGTATACGTGCATATGTGTTATACTCACTCCCATCCAGTAACTTATGCCACGGTTAAATTTTCCTTATTTACCACTTGTACTCTGGCCTCGTTTATCTTGTGATTAAATATTTTTTCTTGTCTTTAATTAATACTAAATAGTCAGCCTTTCAAGCCAAATTTCAGAATTATGATTATATTTTTTGGTTGATAATATAAAATCATTAAATATTAATTTTATTTTCAAATTAAATTTCGAATATTATAATATTTATTAAGTAGTTAGCCAAATTGTAGTATATATAATTTTAAAAATTATTTAATTTAATTGTAGAAAAACTTGATAAACTTAAATATATAATAAATTTTTAATTTAATAAATTTGTTATTGAATTAATAAAATTAATAATAAAAATATATATTTTTTAAAGTAGAGTTAGATTATTGTTAAAAAAATTACAAATAATCTTAAATAATCAAAAGTTGTGTTTAGCGTAAATAAATATATTTTTTTAAATAACTTTTGGTGAAATCACTCAACCACATAAGAGTTTTCATTATGTTACAATTTTTGAGAAAGAAAAGGTGTAAAATAATTTTATCATTAAACATAATTTTTACCATTATTCTAATATAAAATAAATAAATTCATAATTGAACTCAAAATAATTATTGAATTGTAACTTTAATTAGAAAAACAATAATAAATAATTTTTTTTTATTAATTACATTTCTATTACTTATATTTTCTACTTTTTAAAAATAAAGTTGAATGAAAAGTATCATTTTTACTATAAACTATTTTAAGATAGTAAAACTAAAATAAAATAGTGTGTGTATAAGACAAATATTTAAATAAAATAATATTTATTTAAAATTACATATATATTTAATAACTTGTATTGTCACTGACTATTTAATAATAATATTTAGTAAATATATATGAATTATTTCTAAAATTTATAACACTTAAAAAATAATTTTTATTAAACACTTCATTAATTCTCTTGGAACTTATTATTCCTTTAACATAGTTGATATATATTATTTAATTTTTAAAGTGACTTTGGGTTGAAATAGATTGATATATTCTCACTCTATATCATTGTTACACTTTATGTTAACTTTTAGTCCAAGTTGATTATGGAAATAAACCAGACATTTCCATCTTTATCTTTATCTATGTAATAGTTTTTTTTTCATAAATAAAAATACTATTACATAATAAAAGTGATATCTTGAACCTTTTAATTTAGTGAAATTTTAAAAATATATAGTCATATTCAAATAAGTTAATATGTAACAGTAATTTTATTTGATATAATAAATCCACTCAAGATATTAAAAAAATATAAAATTAAACCATGCGAGTATAATACATTTCATGTTTTGTGTTCATTTAAGATATCGAGGACAAAAAAGTTAAATTATACAATAATATTAGTCACAAATAAAATGATGTCAAATCATTGACGTTCTCATCACTTAGGTAATTATAATATTTGTGAGATACCACTCATTATTTATAATACTAAAATTATATTTTAATATTACTGTTAACGTAACGAAAACTCAATGAGTCACGTTAAGATTAGAAATATTATATACACATATAATTTTAAATAGGTTTATGATTCATTGAGTTATTTGAATATTAATTTTAACCAAACTCATTATGTGAAGATTTGATTAAATTTATTAATGTCTACTTTACTAAATAAATTAGGTTTTATAAGAAAATATAATTAAATAATTTAAATCAAAATTAAAAATAGTACTATAAATATGTAATATTTGTATTTTTTAAATATGTGCTTAGAGTTTATTTTTACGTCCTTATTTAAAAAAAAAGAAGAACTTATAAAATATCACGTATTTAAATTATAGGAGTTAACACTTTGATTAAATATTTTATTATGTAAAATTATAAAAATACAAAAATAATTGATCTAATTAGAGATAAGTATGTATTTATGATATTGAATAATAAACTACCCATAATTAGAGATATCAACCAGTATTTATACATGTATCTAGAGTTTATTGCATAAATTGAAAAATAAGACATTTTATTTAGAGTATTTTTTACTGCATAAATGTGTATTGTTTTGCTTTCATTAAAGGACTTATATAGATTGTTTATACCCACTGGTTACTTATCTTGCGAGTTGTTCGCATGCCCTTGATCTTTTGCGATTTGCAGTATCGAGTGCCACCTTCACAATGTGACCGTTGCTTCGCATGACCGTACACTTGCATTTCTCCATAAGTGCCCTAGCCCCCCACAATTCAACCCGCGTGTTCAGACTTCACCTAACTTTAGCATCTCCTCGAGCTATGTTGCACATGTGCTACTGCATTGTCATGGTTGGTACACCTGTGCTAACATGTGCTGGATTGAGGGCATTTGAAAAGCCAACATTTTCTGGATTGAGGGCAGCCGTGGGGGAACAATCCTTATATTATCCCTTTGTAATATTACCTTAATCACTAGCATTTCGTATGTGCGGGACACAAACAATCATGTACCAAACTTCATCTCCACCATTGCCAATTTATTAATTAAACATCATTCAAAACCAGAGCCGAAAAGAAGTACTTGATTTTGGTCTCTTTTGAGTGAGATTATCTTGTTATCTTATTCTTCGTGAAGTTACACTTCTGAAATAATATAAAAGATTTTCCGATAATCAATATAAATATTTTTAAATTGTAAAAAATTTTATGATATGTATTTTATCCTTAAATTTTGTGGTTACGATCTTTAAATTAAAATTTATAATACATAAATTTATATGAGATTATAATAAAAAAATTATTTAACAGCAAAATAATTATCATTGCAATTACTAAGATATTTATCAATTTTTTTGGCCAAATAATGTGTAATTAATTTTTTAAAAAATTACAATAATATTATCTTTATATAAAGAATAATAATATTATATTTAATTTAGTTGGCATGTGATATCAGGTTTATTGCATTATTCCTGTGATTATTTGGCTATATTACATTAATTATCATAAACATTGTAATTCAAAAGTTAAACGAGTAATAAAACCATGGCTCATTATTTAATTTATAATATATTAATTATTATTTTTTAAAAACAGATTATTGTTTAAACTCGCATTATAATTGAAAAAAAAACTTATATTTAAATAAAAAAATTCGAATGCAAACATAATCGTATGGAAGTGATTCAGCTGAGTTGGCTCATTTTCTATAATAAACGGTGAAAAATTGAAAGCCCGTTTTAAGAGAAAACTCCACAGCATGAGGAACGCCGAGGTAAGAACTTCAACCTTGAGCAGAGTGCATTTAAAAAAGTCTACATTTGTTGGAGTGCGTGACACTGCTGACAAAGAAGAGGTAAATAAAATAGCGTGCGCTTATTAATTTATCATCTGCAGTTTTACAGTAAACAATTTGGGTAATTGCGTGCGGTTGTTTCTTTATTACAGAAATTGCAATGGAAAGAATTCAAACGAGGGTAGACTGCTGACAGTTGCAGCAGCTTCTGAGCAAGTACAGATTCCTAGTTTCGCTTCTTTTCACTAAAATAATAACTTAATCAAATCAATGCATTCCCAGCTCAACCATTAATTCTGCTTCAAAACACTAAATATTTATTTATTTTAATTTTCATTATTAGCACGACCCTAGAGGACAGATACTGTATGTTCTTTTTTGAGCCACACCTATGAAGTTACTTGTTTCCATTTTCCGAGATCAGCTGCCAGAAGGCCAAAACCTAGTAGAAAGAGGGTTTTTTTTTCTTCCAAATCCGAATGTTATTGGTTTGTTCTTCAAAACAAAACTTGTTTGTTTGTTTATTTAGTCACTTGTAATTCTGTTTTTAATTTGATACCGTTGATTGTTGTTTTATAGTTCTTCAAATAGTAAACTTTTATTGTAAGTGTTTGCTGTCTGCAGTAGAAGTCTTGTTTGTGCTTTTGATGTTGCTACGGATTCATTCTTATAGCACTGATTGTTGCTTGGTTGTATTGAAACCACTTTGTATTTGTTGAGTTTTTAGGATAAAGTTTAGTACTCTAGTCAGTTTGAATATCTGTATTCTCTTTCTGAGTTGTAACTGTGGGCATCTATTTTTACTTAATCTACCTTTTAGGTCACAGTTAGACAATTAACTAAAACCCTAGTTGATTTTTGTAATCTGGATTTGCAATTCCAGGGTTTTAAGGCATTTTCCGGGAATCCCGGCTCTTGATCTGGGACATTGTATGATGCCCTATCTGTTGTATTCCCACCTCAGATAACTCTCTTTTTCTTATTTTTGTTTGTAATTGAAGATTTAGTGTTTGTAGAGTAGTAGCTAAATACATATATAATAGATCTTGTGTCAGTTTAGGTTTGATTATTAGGGAATGGAATGTGCCACTGGTACTAGACCCTCAAAACCCTCTTCAAATATATCTGATATTGTCTGCAAATTTGCAAAAGTTTGCAAATTGAGATCCATTGGTGTTTTCTACCCCGAGAACTCTAGTCACCACTATCATCACTCAAATGTCAAAAATAATAATACCTCATTGAGCGGAGATGGTAGTAGTGATAATACTGCTGAAGAGACTGAATGTGGTGACGTCAAAATCCATCCTCAGCCTGTTGAAGTAACTTGCAACAGCAATTTGTATGGTGATACAGAGATTTTGAAGTTATTTGATATAGTTTCAGCACTAAAATTTGCATATGTACAATTACAGGAAGCTCATATTCCCTATGACCCAGGAAAGATTATTGCTGCCAATGAGCTTGTTGTGGCTAAACTTGAAGCTCTTTGCAACGTCAAGCATTTGTATAAAGAGAAGCAACTCAAAAAAGTTATGCTTGATTACTCTTGTTCCGATCTTCTGAAAGCAAAGGTTGAGGTCAATGAAAGGATGCTAGAGGAAATGAAGTTTCAAGCAAAAGCTAAAGATTCTGATATTCTCAATTTGCGGCAAAAGCTGCAAGATTTGGATTTGGGGAATGCGATTCTGCTTGAGAAGATTAGACAGGAAAGAATTGGAAGAAAGAATTTGAGGGTTTGGAATGTTAATACTTTTGAGGATAGCTTCAAGGCGGCCTCTAAGTCCATTCATGATTTTTCAAAGCCACTGATTAGCTTAATGAAAGCTTCAGGTTGGGATTTAGATCGGGCAGCAAATGCAATTGAAGATGCAGTTGTTTATTCCAAGAGATGCCACAAAAAATATGCTTTCGAAGCGTATATTGCACGAAGAATGTTTCATGGGGCATCACTTCAGTCTTATAATGTGGATGATATTATGAGGTATGATGATCCTCTTGATTCACTAATAGAAAAACCAGATTCAGATTTTGCCAAATTTTGCACAGAAAAGTATCTATTAGTTGTTCACCCGATAATGGAAGCTTCATTCTTTGGGAATTTGGACCAGAGGATGGTTGTATTGAGTGGCAAGCATCCAAGGACTCCATTCTACCAAATATTTGCAAAGATGGCGAAATGGGTTTGGATTGTACAAGGTATTGCATCCTCAATTGATCGGGAAGCAAAGTTATTTGTTGTGAATCGAGGATGCGAATTCTCAGACGCTTACATGGATTCCCTTGAGCAGTCTTGTGAAGGCGCAGAAGTGTTTGGGGAATCACCAACCAATTGCAAAGTTGAATTCATGATAATGCCTGGGTTTAAAATTGGGGAAACTGTGGTGAGGTCTCGGGTTTATCTTTCACGAATAAAGTAGTGGCACCTCAAATTCTGATCTGAGGGTAACTTGACAATAGTTAATCGCCTTTTATGTTTATTTCTTACTTAAAATTAAGTAAGATCTGTCATTGTATTTATTTTCTTTTTCAAATTCCACTTGTGGAATATGGTGCACTTGAACCTGCAAGCTAAATATTAGTACTGTTTCCAAGCTGCTTATTCTCGATATATATATATATATATATATATATATATATATATATTTCTATTGTAAGTTTCGAAAGTCTTATTATAAGCATCCTGGACTGCAAATAGAGTTGGAGCAAATAGTGCCGCTGCTTTCTTGTTCATTTTATTGTTTGTCAAAAGTTCTGCATTCGTGTTCCCCTATGTTTGTTGCTCATTGAATGTAACTCAATTTGGTTTTTGTATATCAGGGACAAGACTTTTAGCTTGTTAATTGTATTCTTCTTCAGCTCAAGCACTATGATCAGCCAGTTTTCTTATGTTGCACTGGAATTGTAGGGGAGTTATGCATTCATTGGGGTGAAACAACCTTGAAAATTAATGGTAATTGTTGCAGTACAAGTGCTCAGCATTACAAAATCGTCTTTGACCAAATAAAAAATAATTGTTGGGAATTATCCAAAATCTGATGAGACGTCGATTTCCAAGGAACATAAACCTGAGTTTCCGGCAAGAATAGGGTACAGTTGCTGGGAGGCAAACCCATCTGAATAACAGGCAAAATTAAATTCCGTTTTGCAATTAATAAGTCATATTTTATAAATAATAAGAAATGGTAGCCATTTGCTCTTCACACTGTATGATATGGTACACTCTGTATCCGAGTTCACAATGTTTTGCTATTAACTCTATGTTTGTTTGAATAATTTTCTTTGATCAGAGGATGCGAGATTCTCTCAATCATTCATTGTAACTATGCTATCTATGCCTTCAAAAGTAGTGTCTGGAAATTGATTGTTACGATCTAACCTTTTGAGGAACGTACTTCTTACTGCCTTGTCCGCTTTAGAACCTCCAACACAGGTTAACTTACTTTCATAAAATTACGAGAAATCTTCCAAATCAATGAGAGCAATAATTGTATTTATATTCTTTTTTTTTAAAAAACTAAATATATATAGTTTTTTCAAAGAAGGATAATAAGAATTTTTGAAGGGCTCTCACGCAATAAAATATTATTCACTTTGAACCTAAGTGCTTTCACTTTTAGTTTGATATTATTTGAATAATTTTTTCTTATAGGACGATGGTGGGATTCTACAACTTCACTTTTATCCCATTCATTTTAATTATACTATCCATATTCACTTATTGGAGAAGATTTGGGCCAAACATTGGCACTGCTTTTGTTCTGCAATAGCGGCGACATTCTTGAACATCATGAATATGGATACAAAATTCAGACACTAGCCATGCATATGTCGTCAACCGAGTTAACTTTTTCTTTTCGACTTTACCCTGGCTCCTAGTTGTCTTGGATCCTCTCGTCATAATTCCTATATTAATAATATCAAGATATTATAATTATAATGAAACTATACAAATTTGTACATAAATTTAAGGAGCATATTTTTACGTATTTTTTTTAGAATTTGACTAAATTATAAGTAAATACATTTTTTTAAAGTAACAAAAAAAATTCTCAACAATAAAAATCATTAATTAATTAATTAATAAAAATGATTAAATTATTAACATAACTTTCTTATTATTTTTAAATAAATGAATAAATGAAATTACTTCCTTTCTTCTCCGTTTCATCGTTTTCCATCCAAAAATCTAAGAAAACCCTTCTCTATGTTATTATTTTCCATCGCAAAAACTACTCACAAAACTCATTTTTCACCAAGGAAGAAGGATTGAATAAAATCTAGAAGAAACCGTGCAAAAGAGGCAAGCTAGGATGAGGGTACCAGACAAATAATGAGCGAGGAGAGAACTGTTCGATAACATTCTTTAGCTGAAGGTCATCAACGAGGAAAGCATCGCAATTGTCAAACAACATAAATTCCATCGTTGCCTGAATCAACGGGCAGCTTTGCCAAGCCGTTTAGAAAGAAGTTTCTCTGTCTTCCAACTCCAGTGCACTAACCCAAAATGCACAACACTCCTCATCTGCCAGTTTCTGTTTGGAACTTTTTCAATCCTTCCGGTGGTTGCAACTGAAGGATTCAATTTAACACTAAAAGCATAAGAGAAAAAGCTCAGTAACTTACGCAACAGTGTTTCTCCAACCCATTCCACTACGAACCGAGAAGACCATCTTTGTCACGCGTAAAACAGATTCTCCAGGGCTGAACCACTGTCCATCCTCGTTTCCATCTGGGATCCAGATCCTTCCGGCAACTTCACTGCTGGCACCAAATTCAATTCTGCCAAGAAATTATAGATTCGAACAATATTGGAAAAGTCAATGTGGAAATCCATGTGGCTGGCAACTGGACATCCTTTTTCTACATCAACAATTACTCCAATTTCACTGAGCTCCTTTTTGCAGGATTTGATTTCAGAATTATAAAACTCTTTGTCAATGAAATGTCCATCTCGGATGTAAAAAAATTAAATTGGAGAACAAAGCCAACTTTTAAAAGAGAGAGAGAGAGCGCGTATCATAATTCAAGCAGTATACAGAACGCAACTTTATGGCACATAATAGAATAGACCACTTCCATGTTGTACACAAAATTCCAAACAATTAAAATCTAGTAAAATTTTCGAAAATAACTTTATTTTTATCTCTCTTTATATTTATGACCAACCCTAATTCATTCTTATCAAACTAACCACTTTGGATCATTTTGCCCCCAAATTCTAAAACACAATTTTATTTTTGCTCTCAAAATAACCAAAAAGTAAAAACAAACATCTTTCTATTTTCTTTTCTCATTTCGTCACTCATCTTCTTCTCATATTGTCACCGTTGCTTTGCCAATCAATTGCGAATTGTCTTTCACAGCATATAAAAAAAAAGGTGAATACAAATATATTGCATAGAATTTTATTTTATTTGTGTGTTTAGAAGTCATATTATGTAATTATATAAAATTACGTTTTTGATGTAATAATTCACTTCTTTCTTTCTTGTTGTTTTTAAAAATGTTGACAAAATAGTAGAAAAATAAGAGAGTAGATAGTGTAAAATATAGTAAATAGGGCATTTTCGATGTGTTTGGGTGAGAAAATGTAGAAGACAGAGGAGGGAAAGGGAAAGGGAAGACGGTGCGCGTGATGTTTAATTTCTGGCCTGGGTCTGCGGGGACCAAGGGAGAGCGGACCCAAGGCCATTTCGCGCGGACCCGGGGCCCATTTTGCCCTGGGTCCGAAATGGGCAATTTCTCCCTGGGTCCGCGCGGACCCAAGGCCATTTCGCCCCAGGTCCCCGTAGACCCAGGTCAGGGTGCAAATTTCGTCGGGTCTTCGAGGACCGAAGGTTATAATTTTTGAGTCATTAATTTTCCTATTAGAAATATCGATTCATTAAAAAATTTATAAATGTTATAAATATAATATTAATTAATATTTATCTATTAATTTTCAGGTATATGGTTGAAATGACAGTTGTCGGTGTTCGCCATGGAGGATCATGGATTACATTATCTGACGGTTCAGAAAAATACCGCGGTGGAAAGGGTCCGACTTATATCTGTTGGAAAAGATATTAAGTACCATGAATTATTGACCGTAATATACGAGCGTACTAGAATTAATCCAACAGAATTTAACATTCAACTGAAAACTGGTTTCAAAGATGCAGAGACAGGGTTTTGGATATATGTTGATATTGATGACGATTATACTGTATCTGCTTTTATGGATAGTTTTAGGCCGGAATCGAATAAAGATCTTTCCATACTTTATTGCTCTACAGAGCAAGTTGCTCCTAGTGAGCCCAGAGTTCCTGAAAGTAACGTGCCAGCTTGTGGTGCAAAGGTTTCTACACAACCAGTTGTATCTTCTTAGGATAGTAACCAGTTCGACTATGGTCAATATTATACAAATCCCATACATGCTTCACCAATACAGCGTGGAGCTTCAGTTAGCCATAGCGAATATGAGTTTTGCCCAATAAATGAAGAGCATGGACACGAGTTCTTTCAGGCTCCAACATTTGTGCAAGATGAAGGTGTTGACATGGCTAATGAAATGCCATCTCATACGTGGGGGAATGATTACGAGGCTGGCGATACTTACCCAATTAGGAACTTGAGTCAGCAAGCTCGCGAAAGCGGCACGTCTACGAGGGTTGGTGGTGACATGGCTGGTCCTTCAAGTCTTCCACACAGTGGTCGTTGTGTGCCACTTATTCCACCAGCATTTTCTTCAGGTGAGGATGCAATGTCCGTGTCTACAGGTAACTTCATAGATGTTGGACAACTTTTCAATTCAAAGAAAGAGTTACGAGATGCATTGGGTGTATTGGCATTGAGGAATAATTTTTAGTTTTGAGTTGCAAAGTCAACAACAGATCGATTTGAGGTTAGATGTGTTGTTGACGGCTGCAAATGGCGAATGCGAGCAACAAATATAGATGGGAGAAGGTGGATATTGGTGTGTTAAGTGGTTGAAACCGACCATACTTGTAGAAGCGACCAACTAAATCCAAGCCACCGTCAAGCCACTAGTCGATTTATTGGTGAATATGTTGTTGACAAATTCCAAGACCCTAGCAGGATCTATACTCCAAACAACATTCGCGATGACATACATCGAGAGTTTGGAGTCCGGGTATCTTACCGCAAAGCGTGGCTAGCATGAGAAGAAGCACTGAAATTAGCGTGCGGGGACCCAGCTGAATCATTCAACTTGTTACCACAATTTTGTTACGTACTTCAAGAAAGGAATCCAGGCACGATCACGCATATAGAAACTGATGATGATGCAAACTTCTTGTACTTCTTTATGGCACTTGGAGTTTGTCTGAGTGGTTTTCGTACGACAATTCGTCCTGTGATCGCGGTTGATGGAACATTCCTCAAGGGCACGTATCGAGGCACCATGTTTGTTGCGGCTGCTTTTGATGGCAATGATCAAATCTATCCTGTTGCATTCGGAGTTGGGGACTCAGAAAACGATGCTTCGTGGGAATGATTTTTAACGAAGCTACGGGAGGCGCTTGGGCCTATTGAAGATCTTGTGTTTGTCTCTGATCGCCACGATAGTATTATTAAAAGTTTAAGAACGGTCTTCCCTGAAGCATACCACGGGTTTTGTGCATATCATATTGAATGGGAACCTTAAAACAAAGTTCAAGTTTAAAGACCGCAAAAAGGATGCTTTTCTCATGGGTTTCTACCAAGCAGCTAAGGCATTTGTGTTTACTGAATTTGAAAAGCACTCTGGAAAAGATGCGGTCGGTTCACAACGATGCTGTAAACTATTTGGAATATGATGTAGGATTTCATCGTTGGGCAAGATGTCATTTTCCCCTTCGGCGTTACGACATAATGACCACAAACATTGCCGAAAGTCTAAATGCATTGTTGAAGGATGCACGTACTCTGCCCATCATGGCCTTAGCTGATTGGATACGTTCAGTGTTGCAGCGGTGGTTTTATGAAAGGAGAGAAGAAGTTGCTAAACATGACGATAACACATTAACTGATGCAGCGTCCGCAAAAGTTAAAATGGAGGAATCATTGTCGCTAACTCTGAATGTTTATCCTGTTTCGCACTATGAGTTCGAAGTTAGGGGTCGTGGGGAAATTGCAATAGTTGATCTTAACGCGAAGACATGCCAGTGCAGATGCTTCAACCTACAACAACTACCGTGTGCTCACGCGATGGCAGCTATTAGATTCGTCAGGGGTAGGTATGGAGAATTTTGCTCCATATATTATCACAACAGTACACTATTGGCTGCGTATGCAGCCGAGATTCATCATGTTGGTGATCCTATCTTTTGGCAAGTCCCCAGCGATATTTGGGCCACCATTGTCAAACCACCTGTAGGTCGTCTCTCATCCGGGTCGACCTCGGAATACACGCATCCCATCTTCGGGTGAAGAAGTGGCTGTTCGGAGGTGTTCTTGGTGTAAGCAGCGTGGGCACAATCGTGCAACTTGTAGAAACCCCTTGAACTTGGGGGACACCTAAGATGATTAATTTAGTTTCTGATATACACGATTTGTTCACTTATCTAACCTTCTTCCCACTGTTTATATATGGTCATTGTCAACTTCAGTTTGTGAATATGAATTGTCAATTATATATATATATATTTAAGCAGCACATCTTGTTGTATGATGATTGTTTACTTTATTGGTGATGAAGCACATATTATGTTGGGTTCAGACATGATTGCCATTCATTTTGACCAACTCCGCATAGCGAACCAACCCGATCAATGCATCAGAAGAAATAATTAAACCGAAAAGAAAATTTCTGCCAACGATCAACACATTATCAACATCAACGCAAACAACATTGTTTTAACATCAGCGACACAACTACAACAACTTCGTTGCAACACCCACCACTCTACAAGTCAACCCAACAGCCCAACATAAAAAACTTCGCAACTCATGAACCTATCAACTGCAACCCAACAACACTACAACAACAACAGTACTGCCAACACCCACCATCTGCAACCCAACACCACCAACTACCACCCAAGACAAACAACACAACCACAACAAACATACATAACAATAATTATCCACATACATAAATTTGAAGTTCAAATCAACAATTTATTTATATAAATAACGAAAATGTACTACATCAAAGTATTCGACCTAGAAACAGGTCTAATACAATTTTAATTCTAAAAAATTGGCCGTGATCAGTGGTGAAATCCCATTGATAGCCTAACATAACATATTCTACATATTTACAAATGAAAATACCACAATCCCCACTATTAACATGTTGAGTCGGTATACCTTGAGCCATACGGGACTGGAACGACATCTTCGTGTTTGTGCAGTCAGGTCGCTCGACCCAAAATCCTAGATCGCGTAGTGCCATCGGGAGTAGCATGCGAATGGGCTTCATCGCGTCACGCAGCTCGTTACTTGAATGTCCTCGTGGGGAGGAATCGTACACTGTTATGCAATGTCTCACCAAGTCCACCAACATTGCCACCCAATGATCTCCACAAATTAGCGCAGGCAGTAAGACATAATCCACCGTCTTCTAAGGCTTGTAGATACCCAATCGATCACCTCGGATGTGTATCTCAAGGTCGAAGTAGTCGGGGAGCCCATCAGTCCTGCGTCGCCATTTGTAAAGCAATTGGGTCTGCAAAGTTAAATAGTGAGAATTAGGAACCGAGTAAGTAAATAGGTGTATTAAAATCAATCGTAGGGAAGTTGGGAATTCATACGCACATATAGGTGAGCATGCGCGATAGTAACATCTTGCCGAACATTGTTGGGTAACGCCAGCTGTCGATGCCCCAACAAATAACAATACTCAAGAATGTGCTGCAATAAACAAAACGCGAATTTTAGATATAATATGATGTATATTACCAACGATTGACCAAATTGGTGGGCAGATAACTTACAGTATCTTCTAATTCAGAATTCGCAGATGAAATAGCGCGCATCCATCTGGGCGTGATAGTGCATGTCCGCGTCTCAATGGTCGCATCCGGTTGATCCAGCCAAGTCATATACGCAGCGTGGACACTCTCATCATACGGGCCAATAGGGTTTATCACAGTATCTGGTGGATACTGTGGCAATTCCCTGTTCGGTTGGATTGTGCGCGACCGCTTATCTGGGTTCGTGTACGGGCTTCTTTCTTGCGGGCCGCGCCTGTAAACCCGTCCGTACCGGCTACAACCAACATCACCTTCGCGCTCAGCTTCTGACATTATGATGTCACCGTCAGATGGCATGCTAGATGATGGGCCCGCTTCAGCACCTCTGGAACGCTGCAGTAACAACGACATCAAGTTATAGGAATAAAACATAAAGAATAGTGCATATCATAGGGTAAATAAACTAACCTGTGGTTGTGTGCCACTTAATGCCATCCATGCCTTCAGGTCTGCTGATAGCTGATCGACCCGACCCACAACTTCACGTTCTATTCGCTGCATGTCATTGCAAATGCCACGCTCTATTCTATCGACATCATCTCGTATATACATGATGTCCTGCCGCATGTAGTGGATCTCTGAATCTAAGGAGTTGAACCGATCTTCAACAAATCTTCTAAACTCCTCATGATCGTATGCTGGTCCGGCGGGGGAATAATGAAATGGAGGCGGCGATGATGACCTGACCGGTGATGATGACCTCACTGGATATTGTGCTGGTATTGGTGATGGATGATGCCCGAAACTTGCCGAGTGATGGGACATGACTGGCGAACGATGATGCGATGTAGGTGCGGAATGATGTGAGGCAGCTCCTGAGTGATGTGAGGCTGCTGGCGAATGATGAGACCTCGCAGGAGAAGACTGACGTTGAAACGCTGCTGGTGAATGATGAGACCTCGCATGAGAAGATTGACGCTGAAACATAGGAAAAACAGATGTTAGACAAATATACAAGGTATAACACTTATTATCAAAACATCAACACAACTGTGAAGCGTACCTGCACATAACTCGATGTCGTTAGCACGTTACCCCCGTACGCACCTTGTGGTTGAATAATCTCCATCAATTCAACCACATGAGGCAATACCAGCTCTACACCGTCAGGCTGTAGCGAAGAAAGTACGTGAAGCGTCTCCGATGCAAACAAATACCGTTGCAACATCGCAACGGTCAAATTCTGCTTCACGTTCTTCTAGCGGATGATGCGCGGGACGCCATCACGTACAATAGAAGCAAACCTCTGCTGCAGGCTAGGAATACTCTCGTAAATCCACACCTGCATGGCATAAGTTATGGCATTAGAAAACCAAAAACACCTTAAACAAACACATTTAGTTTGTAATTGTTTACCTGAAATGCAATCGCCATCCCACTGATATTATATTTGCCCTTAAATTGCCGTCCACTAGCTGCCAATCGTGCAGCAGTGCTCCTGTATTTACCGTGCTGGATGGCAATGGATCGGCGCAAAGACTGCATGACGTATAGATGGGCGGCAGATCCCCATGGGTATCTATTAAACTCTCTAAATCCTCTAAAATGTCTAATACCCACAAATTGGCAGGTGATCTACCGTCCCTCCCAAATAAAAACCTCTCAACTAAGTAAAAAAGGGATAATCTAACAACATCTACATCCGAAAGAGATGAAAAATCTAATACATCAAATACTAAATCTAGATCGTCTAGGGTGATGACATCTCTATCCCCAAAGATCATATCCCTAAGACGAGAACTATCCTCCAAATGTAAATTAGGAAAATGCCCACACCTAAGTCCGGTTATCAACCCAAACTCAACCCGTGAAAACCTAACCATCTGGCTACCAACTAAAAACCACATCTCGTTTGGGTCACGCACCTACATCTATCTCATACAACATCATATAATGAATTAAAATAGGTGAATGATGTAAACTATCTATGTCTAACAAATGGCCTAAACAAGTTTGCCTAAACATACCTAATTGTGTCTCACTTAATTTACCCTCGTATTTGGTCTAGCACCGCAAATCTCGCCAGACAACACGTCTCTGCGTGAAAGTGCTCATCTATCGGAATCCTCAAGCGAGGTTGAGTTGCCATTTCTACCTGCACAAATTTAAAATA
The DNA here is from genome assembly GCA_019650275.1 of Xylocarpus granatum. Classification (NCBI taxonomy): domain Eukaryota; kingdom Viridiplantae; phylum Streptophyta; class Magnoliopsida; order Sapindales; family Meliaceae; genus Xylocarpus; species Xylocarpus granatum. Next base: position 37,364 of record BNST01002036.1, read on the forward strand.
AATTATAAAAAAAATAATAAAATATCAAAATAATTTATGAAATATATAATAAATAATAAAAACAAATTTATTAAAATATCAAAATAAATCATAAATTTAAATTTAATATTATTATTTATTAAACAATAAATAATAATATTATTCTATCAATAATATAATATAATATATTTTTATGCAATAGGTAATATAATATAATATAGATATAACAATATATTATTATATTAATAATATAATAAAATGGGCCTGGGTCCGCGCGACCCAGGGTCGCTTTTTTTCCCATGAGGAATCCTTCTCTGGGCGTGTGAATACTACGCGCCTAGGAGACTCTCTGTTCTTTGGGCGTGTGTTATTCACGCGCCCAGAGAACCTCTCTTATCTAGGCGCGTGTATTTCACGCGCCCAGAACCCCGATCTCGTCCATCTTCTTCCTCCTCCGTTTTCTGCATTTCCTCACCCAAACACACCTAAATCGACCTATTTCCTACAATTTTCCCTATCTACACGCCTACTTGTCTAGCATTGTGTCAACATTTTATCAACAACGAAAAAATAAACTACCACAGCAAGTTTAATTTAGTGTTTTAATCATGCCAAATTCTATGAATTGCTTGTAAACACACACAGAGAAATTTTATCCAATGTAAATTAGACTAACCTTTTTTTTGTTGTTGTTGTATTCTTGACTGTCAGAGATGATGAAATTTAGTCAAAAATCAGAAATTTTATGGTCTACAGAGGAAATAAGAACGAAATGAGAAAAAAAGAGAATAAATGTAGTCTGTTTTTAGGATTTGTGTTTTAGGGTTTGGGGGTAAAATGATCCAAAGTAGTTAATTTAGTTAGAATAAATTAGGGTTGGTTATAAATGTAAAGAGGGATAAAAAATAAGACTATTTTCATAAATTTTTCTAAAATCTTTGCCATGATGGCATTTGACAATTTACAGCCTGCTGCGTTATCCCGAGAATAAAATGCTTTGCCTTGCCTCGACTTGAGTGATTTTGTCTCCACTTGTTTGGGTGCGTTGGATGGACCGCATCACATCTTTATTTTTATATATAGCTATGGACAAGTCAGCTTGCAAAGAGAATCTAATCCCATGTACATGGTTTGTTCATCACTTGCCTAGAATGAAAATTTCCCTTCTCTTTTAATATCATGATAAAATTTCGTTTGAAATTACAGTATTTTACTGTATTTTACAAATGCAAACACATCAAGTGTTTGATAAACACTAATTTTTATGAGAATCACTTTTTTTTTCACTTATAATTAATATTAAGTATCTTATTCCATATCAATTATAACTTCAACGTGACATCATTTTAATATCCAACAATTTTCTAATGAACTATTGGTGCAGCAGAATATCAGATTTTCACAAGTGAAAAGAGTAATTGGACGTCATATATCAACTAGAACTAAATCCACTCTTTCATGCGTAACCCTAGCGCAACTTATTAACAAAGGAATTTTCTTGAAAACGTTATCTTACCCAATTTATCATCAATAAGTCACAAAGAATGTTTCAATATTTTTGCTTTTGAACGATCTCAATATACGCTTGACGGTGTTCCTTGTAATTTGTAGCCTATCAGGCAATGACTTGCATTGCCATTGCGGAATCAGTGCATGCCGACAGCAAAGGGCAGAATGCATCTTAGGAATGAAATCCGATAAGGAATTTAATTTCACATCATAAACAAAATAAATATATGCAATTTTACAAACTGACTGAGGTATTTCATTCCTATCTGGTACAAAGATTCTCATTCTCCCTTTATTTTGGAACACAACTTGCACTTTGGTCATGCTTTTCAGAACTTGCAGCCTGGTGTTCATAATCTTATTCTGTTACAGGCTTTATGCATACATCATACACAGTCTAGATATTTACACTCAGTTGTATTGAAAACTGTACCTATCAGCTAAAAATTACCAGATTCTTGCACTGGTTGTATTGCATTCCATCTTTCTGTAGCTTTGCGTTGTTCTTGTGGCCACAACGGTAATTCCAGCCAATAATACTAAATACTAAGTGTTTTTCTTTCGTCACCTTGCCTCTTGTAACGTTGATATTCTTCCTCTAGTTGAGTACTAATATATCATCAGAGCTAAGATTTAAAGTTCTTCTGCCATGAAGTCTTTCGTGATACCTTTTTCATAACCTCACAAGGAGCCTGGAATCCAATATTCTCCATGGCTCCAACTGTTTTAAACAACCTTCTCTTGTTCACCTCTTCAACCAATGATCGGTGTAGCAACTGGCTACGAACATCTACTAATGAACAGTTCCTTGTTAACTTATGTCCATCTGCTACCTTTTTTGTTCTAGAACTAGAAGCTCTACGTGACTCCAGAAGAACGTCGGATTGTCTGCAGGAATTTACTTCAGGACAAAATCTTGTTGAGTTGTGAGTTCTGGTGATGTGATGTTTGTCACTTCTTAGGGGACTCATATTTGACTTGTGCTCATCTCCAGAAAAATAATTCAAGTTGGAATATGTTCCCGAGTGTGACGAGGTCTGAGAGCTGGTGTCATCAAATAAATCATCTGCAAAACAGAAAATGTTTTCCTAAGGCCAATATGCATGCCTAGAAAGGTTTCTGTTCAATGTTTCTGATTGCATGCATGTTACTTCTAATTCATATTCTATTATGCTAAGTGGATGTTTGTTAGAAATATACAAGACCAGCCACACTGTGACTTGGAACTGAATATGCATGCACAAAGCTAAGGTAGAAATTATATTGGCTGTGCAGATAGCATACGCACCTAAAAAGCAATTTTCCAGCAAGCTAACCAATCAAGACCTAGGCTAAACCTCTGAGATGCAAAGCAAAGTTGAGTTCAGCAGAAAGTTTTTTGCATGTAAATTACATCCCATGATCACTTGAGCATGGCACTATGTCTTTAAAGTTTGGATAAATTTGCCTCATTCGCATTTCTTTTATCATAATTTCAAAGGAAGCAGGCCACTGCCTTGTATCAAACACAAGCACAAACACAACTAAGGTGTTCTTTGTCAATCATAACATTAAAAGAATAAAATTGTGTGAGCCAAACAAACCTTGTAGCCCATAATGAGCACGAGTGATAAAACCTGACAGTGACACTTGGGATGATGAACAAGAGGAGAAAGAGTATAAAGGAAGATGATGCCCATCTTCATCTTCTTGGTAGTTCAATGCATAGTAAGATTCTGATTCCGAATGTGTGAAGTCCCAATTCTTCCAATTTGGTACTAAAGCAGAAATCTCTGCATCTATCATTTCTGCAATTTCAAATGGCTCCCAATCACTTATCTCCAGCTCCTTAACCATCTCCATTGCCACATCCAATGGTGTATCATTTAAAATGTCAAAGGGGAAATATATGTTCCTAGCAGAACCTGCAAGAAACCACATTAGATTATTTCTTCAATATCTGTCAAATTAAGAGAGTATAACTACGGAAACAACTTTGATAACACATTGTACAAATTCTAAAGCACATATACTTGGGTCCATACCATCTTTATCAGCAATTTGCACTTTTAGAAAGATAGTATCATCTTCAGGATTCAGTTTCCCAGTGATTGTCATGTTAGTCCTCGGTGGATCATCACTTAATTGCAGTTTCTCCAATTCTGCCTCATTCAAAAATGGTTTTTCATTTAGCTTGGACTTACACAACAATTTGACTTCTTCAGATGCCAAAAAAGGATCAAGCAATAGTTCTTTCGCAGATAATCTCCTTGAAGCATTAACTAAGCACTTTCCAATGAATCTCTGTGCTTCAAAGTCTTTAATTCGATAAAATGCTTCTGGTAGCTTCCCCTGAAACAGAGAAAATGACTTGCGGTTCACATGACAATCATAATGCAAAGATAACACCTCATATTTACATCAAAACCAGACATTACCAAGGTGACTTTCTTATAAATTTGTGCTGGATTGGCACATTCGCTATATGGATAGTCACATGTAATCATCTCTAAAACACACATCCCAAATGAGTAGACATCAACTAATTCATTGTAATCCTCTTCATACAACTCTGGTGCCATGAACTCCGGGGTGCCTAACCAGATTTAACAAAAACAGGATTAATAAGTTAAAATTGGGTGATATGACTGAATATTGAAGTTTATGCTTGAATGATGGAGTAATGAATACCAATAACACTGTGGGCTGATTTGGAGCCTCGGAGAATTGCTGCAAGTCCTAGATCACCAATCTTGACTTGGCCAAGATGGCCATTGACAAAGATGTTGTCACATTTAAGGTCTCTGTGAATTACAGGAGGGTCATGGCAATGCAGATAAACAAGCCCCTGTAAGACTTGTTGTGCCCAACTCTTAATAGCTCGAATGTCTACTCTCTTATATTTTTTCCTGTATCTGCATAAAGCCATAACCATGTTAGCAGTGCATTGTTATGTTTCTACATGAAACTAGAGGAGTTGGTTAGGCTGAGAAGAGAATTACTCTCTGAGAGTTCCAGAAGTAAACATTTCTGTAATGAAGTTGAAGGTCTTTTGATTTGCATTAATCCAAGATGTGTGGAATTGAATGATAGAGTTGTGTTTGAGGTTGCCAAGGAGGTGAACTTCAGAGTAAAGACGCTGCAAATCATCTGGTGAGCGCATAACCACATTGAGTTTTACTTGATTCCATGCCACCTCAACTCCAAGAACCTCATCAATAGCCTTATAGACTGTTTTCATTGCTCCTTGGCCAAGAACCTCTTCAAACTGTGTTGTTTTCATGCAAGCCACAACTCTTCTCATGTCATTTGTTTATAAATATATTCTACCAGTATTCTCGTTAATCAAAGGTGACTCTAAAATTAATCATCAGTAGCAGCAACAATTAAGAAACAAGTTGTACTCCAATAGAAGGCGCAAAGAAGATTCAGTTCAACTGCTAACAATTAGTATTGAATAAGCAACAAAACTTGGCCTACTCATGATATTATGTTCATGGATATTCTCAAGTCCTTGAATAATAATTCAGAATCATCTGACGAATCTGATTTGGCTTAATTCCCTGCTGATTCTCATGATATACAACAACCAATCAACATCAACATACAACATCCAGAAATTATTTCGAACAAACTTGTATATACAAGTAAAGTCATATAGATCTTAATGTATTCACTCTTCCTAAAACCGAACCCCAATGGGTCACACAAAGTTACTGGCTATATACAACATGTTATTGTAAGGGATGTATGCCCACACCAACTGCCATCATTAAAACCAAAAGCAGACTTAAAAATTCTCAGGACAGTAACTTCCTTGGCAACCAAAGCTTGACCAGAAGCAAGTGGGCCAAATATAATAAAAAACAAAGAAAAGTATGCACGCAAACACACACAAATATATAATAGTCTAGGACTTTCTACGATGATGTATTGATGTTGAACACTTCAAATTAACAATTAATATTGTCCAAAAAGAAAAAAGAAAACTATTCATAGTCTGGAAAAGTTAACAGGTGATAATGTTTAAACATACTTATAAAATTGACAATGATGCTTGACATCTTGTTGATATAATCAATCATAAATTAAAATCAAAATGCGTATCAAATCATTTCATATCAGGACACTTGCGAATACAACTGCTGGCCAAATAAAGAGTACTTGTCTTCCAGAATTAACCATTGAAGAAGGTAACCAAAGCCCAGTTGACTAATTTTAATAAATAAATAAATAAATAAATGTAAAAGATTGTTAAAACTTTCCCGTAATCAAACAGATGCCGCATATATGTATAAAGACAGAGAATTCGTATATATAAATGAATGAAACTGTGAAAACTTACTCGACCATAACGACCGGAAGGATCAGTTTCAACATATCCGATAATATCAGGCTTGACTTCACCGGCAGCCTCTGCAACTTGTATTCTGCTCATGTTCTTAATTTTTGCTGTATATCTACAACAATATGAAACACCTTGTTTTTCCCAGAAAAAGAAATCTACTAACAGAAACTTGTTAGAAAACGTGAAAATCTAAACACCATGGACATATTATAATGACGTGTAATAACTGTATAAATAAATAATATAATTAAATTAAACAAGAAGAAATCTTTGGCTTTCTTCCTCCATGATTTTCACAGGAGAAAAGGCGAAAGAGAAGACAGGAAAGCCTTGTGTAGTCAATCCTTGGCATGATCCATGCCATGATCTTCATGCCAGAGACACAATTGACCTTGTTCAAATTATAGTAGATTATATGAATATGATCCAAGACATGATTAATATTCTCGGGAAAATTAAGAGATAAGAATGAATTTTGGGAGTAATATTATTTGTTAGTGGACAACAACAAGGATAGTTTGGGAATCTAAACACATACTCGTAGACAATCAATAATCATGCAAACGAAGAAGAAGAATAAGCAATGGGTCCGGTTCAGAGGTGGCTAGTAGCTTTTGTTAGAGACACTAATTTCTGGAGGGAGAGAAACCACAATACAAGATTTTCCGAGAAAATAATATATCAGAAAAGATAATTTTGGGAGAGACGACGAAAAAAAAAGAAATGAAAAGAAAGGATGAAATATGAAATTTTGAAGAGAAAATAAACTGAAATGAGAAGAAGAAAATTATCAGAAGAGAGAAATGAACCATGAAGTGGGATTGGTGAGTTGTTCTTAAATTGATAAACAGAAGTTGGCACATGAAGATGATGTGGTCAAATGACGTGTACAATTTAGGAATCATTATTGGAAAAATTCCTCTTTCCCAATGTCAAGATTTATCAAAGTCACCTGATAGGCATAAACTTCAAAATAATAATAATAATTGAAAATTAATTTGTCACTGATATTTGTTTCCCAACAACTATATATAATAATGAAATTAGTTAGAATAATATGAGAAAAAAATTAACTAATTAATTAATTAATAATAATGTTATGTAAATATCTCCAAAATTTTATTGATATGCTAAAATAAACTAAGAAGATAATGATACAGTTGTATAAATTATCAATTAGTAAAATTATTAATGAAAAATTATAATTCATGTAATTTAGATAATATTTTCAACGATTAATAATACCAATTCATCATAAATTAGTTTCTCACGAGAAACAATTTTTAGTGTTTAAAGTCACGATCAATATTGATAATTAATTCAATAATTATTAAAAAAAACTAATGTAGTTGTCTTGCTTACTTATTCTAAATGGATGCATGTTTATTTATGTCAGCACAAAAATTACTCTACTTTTATTTTTTATTATTATAAATTTGAAGTATTGATAAATTTACTTTTAAGTTGGTCAATTTGACAAAGTAAAGTAACAAAATGTGAAAGTTGTAGCTATTAAGTAAAACAGTATCATTATTGTTGGAATATTGAAAATTTTAAAACAATTTTCATATTCTAAAATAATACATAGTTAAAAGAAAATGGTTTGTTTTATTTTATATATATAAAGAAAAATAAAAAAAAACTTAAAACTTTTTATTTTCACTCTCACATTTAAACATGTTCTCTAGATATTTAGTATATATTTAAATGTGGTCCAATATTCAAATATTGGATTTAATTGGTATATGCTTTCCATACCTACTATATAGCAAATATATGGTCTAATGCATAACAAGATGCATGAAACTTCATACTACTAATACACAAGGAGCCTTTGTCACAAGCCCTATCTCCCAGCCTCTTTAAAGAATTGATCATTGGATAGATTAATCTCATATCTCAAAGGAAGTAATATTTTCTTAGATTTATGCATATCACACTTGATCATAATTGTGTCCACGTATTTAGCTTGGGAAAAACCTAACATCTTGTTTTTACGATCTTGAAAACTTTTGACCCCTAAGTAATAAAATCCAACCCAATCATGTAAACATCTCTAAATGAAACTGGCTTTATCCAAGAATTCAAAAGGCTAAATAAGTCGGTGAGATAAGATTATTTTATATTTATAATAGTTAATGAGATAAAAATTATATTTGTATTCCAAAAGTTAATAAATAAATCATTGGGTAAGATCATTGAAAAACATATAACATTTGGTCAATATATAATTTTATAATTTATATTAAAAAATTAAATTAATAAAATATTATTCTATAACTTTATGGTCAAAATCTATTTAGGATATGTTTTAATATTGTTATATTTTTATCAATTTAAAAGAATAACAACTAAAGTGTTTGATAATTTTTTTTTGAAAAGATCACTAAGTTTTTACACTTACATTGTATTTACTAATTCCATATCGAACATTGGTCCAATCAAGACCCACAACAGAAGCATCTGTCTCTTGGTTTCGAACATATTCTTGATTTCTTTTTTAATTTTTGTAATAAAGTATATATACTCTTAACTCCACATATATCTTAGTTTTTTTTTCAATATTTTAAATTAAAAATATATATACTTTTTAACATAGATGCATTGCAACAGGGTTAGTTTTAAAAAAGAAAAAAAAATCTGTCAATATGTTATTGTTTAAACTTGAGGGAGGTATCTGCTACATTAAAAAATAGTATTTGAACAAACACTGTTGTAAGAGGAGCAATATTAAAGGTATATGAAATTACCCCAGCTAATTACGTTGTGCATATCATTTGTTGTGGTGATGTCTTTCGATGCCTAAATTTATTAGCATTTTGCTCAATCAAAATTTGCACTGCAAAGAAGGAAAATAGTTTTTATTTTATATTATTCTTTCATATAATAAGTAATTATTATATTTATGTGATATACAATAATATAATATTAATGCAAATCTTTTGAAAAGTATGAAATATTTAGATAAATTAGATATTTACTTTATTATATATATATATATATATTTATAATTATAATACAAGTGATATGTTGCAAGTGACCGAGCTTGTGATACGCGCTATTTTCATGCCATAATATGTGGTTCAATTTTTTACGTCGCATGTTATACTTGTGATTTGGGTTAAATTTTAAGGAGATTTTCTGGTAATGATATTTTTCAAATAATAATAATAATAAAATTTGACGTGAGTGGGATCACGAGAGTAAAAACATGCACAAGACAAAAGTGCGGAAGCAAGAGAGGAGCAGCTATGTGTTTGGATTCATTAGTGTTTTGACGACGACGACAACAGCAACAAAAATGCAATATCTTGCTTTCATTTCAACTTTTCTCCCAGTTATTTGTCGTGTGCATTTGATTTGAAGTACAATCTTCCTCTCTCTCTCTCCACTAATCCCATTCTTATCTCTTTTTGACCTTTTAAAAATAATTTTTTAAAAGAACTTTTTTATTAATGTGAATATTTTTCTTGTTTAACCCTTACTCTAATGTATATATATATATAATATACACACACACAGCTTGGTAAGCATAACACAAGACGGTAGTTGTTAAATCGCTTAAAATATATCATGTGCATTATTAAATGGAAGACATTCAATATTAATAATTATTTATATCTAGAGTGGTTTTGATTTACAATGATCTTATATATTTTTTATTCATTATTTTCAACTATATACTAATTTTTAAAAATTTTATATTTATATTTTAAATTTTATATTAATTTTTTGAGTTAATTATTTTAATTTTATTTTTATATTTTAAATTTATATTAAAGAATGTAATATACATTAGATGTAATATATTTTAATATTCTGTATTATTAAAAAATTTTTGCATCAACGGCTTATTTTACAATATATAAAAATAAAAAAGAATAACTTATTAAATTAGAGAATAATTTTATTTTTTATTTAGTATATATTAATAAAATAAATATAATAATAATAGATAATGTTTATTAATATATGATAAATTAAATAGAACATGACTGTGAAATGATATAGTTATTTATAATAAATATGTATAAATATAAATAAATTAAATTACGCAGTAGAGATGCAATTATTGGTGTCTGTCATATCAAAGTTTTGTTGGTACTCTAAAATATTTTTTAGACCCCGCGCATTGCGACGGAGTGATTTTCGACAATAAAATATTAAAAATTTTCTAAAGAGAGAGAGAGAGAATGAATAGTTTTAAAATCCCTAGAAAGTATCTCGTTGGGAGTTCTATGAAATTTTTTTAAAAAAATAAAAAATTTTATTACATTTCTTTTAGATAAATGTTAAAAAATGGCGGTCAATCCAAATGACAGGAGCAGAGACAAGAATGCATGTGCTACAAGACAAAAGAGTTGGAACAAAGTTGAATTGAGTTGCGTTTTGAAATACAACCCCCACTAATTCTACTCTTATCCTCCTTTTATTATTATTATTATTATTATTACAAACACCCATCTGCCAATTAAATCCATCTTATTTTTAATTATTGTATAAATGTTCAATTACTTTTTCAGGGAGACAATAACTTATATTATTGAAATTTTATTTGTTTTCCAAATTTGTAATTTTAGTGTTTTTATGTCAACGTTAAAAACATGATAAATGAAATAATTAATAAATATTTATTTTATTTCAATCTGTTTAAAATTTTATTTTACCTTTAATAATTTCATTTAAAATAATATGAATCTAAAGCTGCCTCATTTTTAAGAATACAAATAATGAATGACTTCAAAATAAGATATGTCCGAGCGGTCCGGACAAAAGAAGAAGTGTTCAATTACAATACGAAAGTTTAAATAATATTATTCTATGAAATCAATCATTGAATCACGACAAGCTTATATGTCCACCTGCCTGCCTTCTTAATAAGATAGATTATATTGGATTTGAATGGACTAGTTATTTTTCATCATGTTCAAAAATATATTTTTAATAATGCAAGAAAACTCATGTGTTATAAATTAAGAAGTGATCCATATTATTATTACTACTACTACTATTAAATAATAATAATAATAATTATTATTATTATGATAATCAAAATCTAAAATATTGTACTTTTATTTCTATTTAATACAAATAAGCTCATATCAAATTAATTGTTAATATATATATATATATATATATATATTATATTCAAGGTTAGGAGTATTTTTTCTTCATAAAATTAGTACTATTTAACCTCATTTATAAATGTGTTAAATAATTGTTATTTTTATTTTTATAATTAAATAAGACATCTATGCCTCCATAAACTCTTATCTAAATTCATTTACACATGCTGTAATGGTGTACATATCATAAAGTCTTAGAAGTAAAATCACACACACACAAATAATATGCAACAATAATATAACATTATTATATCAATTTAGTGAATAGAGTTTTTAGATAATTTTGTATTTTTTAAATTATTATTTAAAATAATTTCATAATAATATTATTAATGATTTTGAAATAATCTAAATTGGAAATATGTAGAGTAAAAAATATTTAATTTTGATAAAAAAAAAGAGTTGCTATAAACTACTAAATATTTTAGTGTTGAGGGAAGAAATTAGGAGATAAATAATTGGTTGATTTTTTTCAAAAGAGAGAGAGAGAGAGACAGAGAGAGAATTTGGACAGTCTTGCAATGACAGGTTGAACCATTTTATTAATTAAATAAGAAAAAATTATGAAAAGATGATAAATATAAAAAATTAAATAAATAAATAATTTTTTAATTTTTTTTATTTATCACCAACCTCTTTTTACTAATTAAATGGTTCATCACGGTGACTCTGCCTAAGACTTTTAGGCAAAAAAGGGAAGAAAAACTTAAAAAAGGGTGTTGTAATTTTTTTAGCACATACTCCTTTTAAAAATGAAATGTTATTTTAATGAATACAAATTTTTTTTAGCACATACTCCTTTCAAAAATGAAATGTTATTTTAATGAATACAAAAGAGAAATAAAATTATTAGTATTCTATCCCATCAAATTTTAATATTGTTGAAAAATATACCTATATTTATTAAACAAAAATAGGTTGAAATGAAATAAAAAAATAATTTTATTTACATAGGCAGTTTCTAATTTATTATTATAAATTTTATGAAAAAAAAATCTCAAATATATTATATTGGTAATTAATTATGAATAGTTAGTTTTAAAAATAAAAAATAATTTACATAGTCCAATTGAGGAGACAAGAGACAAGTGTAGAAATGATGTGCACAAGAGCAAAAATCTTTAAAGGGTGTTCGAAAAAAGTAGAAAAGCGACAAAACTTTCTTTTTCAAACCTTCCTCAATTAATTCTATTGTTATCTCTTTATTTCATCCAATTTTTCATTTCTCATATTATCACATTTGTATTAAATTGGTTGTGATTAATTAACATATACCCAAAATAGCACATTGACAAATTTTTATAAGAAGTTAATAGTAATCATAATTTTGTTAAAAGTTTTAAAAATATATTCTTATTTATTATTTTACTAAAACTTAGAAATTCATGTTTACTATCCAGTGTTCAATAGTTTATAGGCTAAAAAAAATTACTCATCTTTATAGTGTTAAATAGTAAAAATTGTGATAACTATAACAAACTATTATAATTCTATTGTTTGGAGCATTTTAATACCATAATAATTGCATTATAAATTTTTAATGTAAATTAATTTAAAAATAAAATGATAATATATATATATAGATATTTTTTAAAATTTAATTCAAAATTTACATTATTAAAAAATTAAAATATAAATAAATAATAAATAAAGATGTGTAAATTAGAGTTTTACTAAGAAAGAATAAAAAAATTGGCGATATTTTCATATTTTAGTAAGTTAACTTAAGGTTATAGGTGGGTGAATAGAGACAGAAGTGATAATCTTTTACACAATTTGTTTAACTAACACAAATTTGCAACTTCAAGTTAACATAAAATAACATTTAATTTTTTAATAGATAATAAAAATAATGACATAATTAATAATTTTATTAAGTTCAAATTTAAAATTTAAAACATTTTGAAGTAATTCATAACATGATTATATATTTGAGTATTTATAATGTATTAATTTATGATTACAACAAATTTATTTTATATTTTTTGTAGTTTTAACAAAAAGAAAGTTTGTTATATTTATCCCTTTTTAAAAAAATTAGTATATTTAAAATAAAATTGATTAGTATTTAAGTATATAGTATCATAAGTATTATATTAACATATTACAACAAGCAAAAAAAATATGTTAAAAAGGTGACGTAAATACAATCTATTTAACTATTTAATAATTGTATAGTATTATGATTTTCAATTCTTAATACGATTATTAAACTGTTTAAGTTTGAATTAGCCCTAGTTGACGTCATATGGTAATTTAAATTTGTCTCTTTTAAATGGACAGGAAGTGTGCATTTTTACAAAATTTTCTTTAAAGTAAAATTATCACAAGCCATATGGAAAGTATTTGATAAACTCCAACAACAACAGTTTCCTTTACTTTCTAAATTTATGGGGTACCATAACACTTGAAAAAAATACTACTAATTATTATTGATAGTGTATTTTTGATACTACTATATCATAATATTGTTGCAGTCTAGTATAGGAAAACTAAACTTGAGAAACAAAACAACTAATTAGAGTAAGACAAAAAAGGAACCAAAAGGGAAAATGAAAAGCCTACAAAGATGTGAAGACGAGGGAGTTGGTTCTGCTACGCGATTGTAATTTTAGGGATGACAGTGGATCGAGTTTGAGATAGATATCAATACTAAATTTGTACTAAATTCACTTGATCGAGTATTTAATATTTATCAAAAACTTACTATAGAGATTTGTAAAATTTTTAATAAATTTATTTTTTATTTTAATTGTATTTGTATTATTATTAAATTATTAAATTTAATATATAAAAATATTAAAAATTATAAAATATATAGAATTAATTTAAAATAAAAATATATCATCATATAAAATATTAAGTGCATTCACTAAAATATAAAATCAATTAAAACAATTTCATAAGAAAATACATAATTATTTTGCAAATTCATTACATATAATATTATATAAATTCAAAAATAAGTGTTTAAAAGAAAATAGGCTTATAACCATTTCCAAAAGCCAATGGATTATTTTCAAAGTATATTATCATCATATTTACCTAAATTATGAATACACTTTAAAAAAATACAATAATAAGTATATAATATAAGTATATTATCATTGTATTAATTTAGTCATTTAATAGGTTTAGAACACACAAGTGTTTGTAAATACTTGATATAAATTTGTATTCATCCTAAATTCTTGCAGATTTTAATTTTGTTTAATTTTAACTGGAACTACTACTTTATAGTAAACTGGAACTGGCTTCATTCGTGGGCTTAAAAAATTTGGGCTTGTAACTTAATACATTAATTTGTCTTTAATTTTAACTTTTATAAGGCTTGTTCAAACACAACAGTTGATTTATATCAATACATGAATGTATCATAATTAGACCTATTATTAACTAGACTTATAATTTTTCTTTTCTAGTTGAATCGTAAATGATTGACCTTTTAATCTATCAAATGTGACTTTAATTATAATATACCTTTTTAATAACTATTAAATTATTTATTTATAAACAAATTTTACTTATAAAAATGTAACATGAATATTTAAATCAACAAAGATCAATAATAAATTTATCTTTTAATTACTCAACTCATAGTCAAAATAATAGGAGGAGGTAACTATATTTTTCATAAATCTTGCCAACTAAAATTACTACAAACTTAAAGAAAGACATGATAAAACTTTTTGTATTAAAATACTAGAAGGACGAATTTCTACGCTAAAATTTTAAGCAAATATCAGTAATAATGATATCGTATCATATGTTGATTCAATTCACTCTAAAAACGCTACTTTAACTTGGATCTGAAGTTAGGATCGAGTGAATAGACCAGAAGAATGTACAGAATTCATCTTTTTGCAATTAACAAAATAACTAAAATGAACAAAACGACTATCTAGTTCTCAGCATCTATATTGATTTTTTGCTCTCAGTCTACGTTTCTGCTAAGTTTTGATCCTCTCTTGGAAGGACAGAGGAGGAAAATCAACTTCATTTCCGAGACGGAATGACTCTTCTACTGTATTGCTGGAACATTAATGAAACATCCCACGTATGAAGGACTTAACAAATATTAACATCATTATTAGGAAAGAAAAATAGAAAAAAGAATGTACCTTTTTTTATTGCTTTTGGACCCTGAATCAGGACTCTCTGCTATAGGAACCTCAAGGCTCGGCACAGAGTTCAACCATAGAGAAATGTGTGAAGCCGGCTGGGAGGGGACTTCTGGCAAGGGCACTTCTCTGAGTGGAAAGTCATAAGACTCGGGTTCATGTCTGTCCAATGGCTGAAAGAAATCATTGGACTTAAAAGAACCCCGAACAGATGATTGATGCTGGAAGGCAGACTTCCCATTGCCCAGAAATGGAAATTCTTCTCGAGGGAGCTGATGACTGCCTTCTACAGATAAATCAGTCTCTGTTGGAGCTGTCACCAAGCCATTTCTATGGGTTTGTCTCTGACCATAAATCCCTTGTGCCTGAAACCTTCCTCTCCTTGACAATGGCATTTTCCAATTTGAACGAAAATTCTGCAAGATTTCAGTATAAGTGCAGGAGTATGGATGAAGTTGCAAGTGAAAGAAATAACATTGTCCAGAACATGGCTTTGAAAGACACGTACCATTCTAGGGAAGTATGCACCTGTTCCTCGGGATGTTTTCTTGTCTTCTGAACTAAAAGCAGCATGGGATGGCATGCTAGGATTTCTATGATAAAATTGAGGCCCCAAACCACAGCTTGCATTCATTTTAAAATAAACCTTTGGTTCCAACTGTAGGGATTGGCATATAGTTTCCCAAAGACTGTCATTCTGTAACTGATGTGACATGGTAGGACTCAGTAGTTCAGGTGCTGACAAATGGTAATGCTTAGCATAAGTCAAATTATTGAAGTAGCTCTCACAGTAACCACTAAGATCCAGTAAGGATTTTAAAGTTTCATATTCATCCGAAATGCTGACTAACTTTCTTTCTCTAAGAACAGAGGGTGACTTTTCTGATTTATTAGGAGCAGTAGTCAATGGAGCTGAACCATGAGCAATGTTGTCATGCTTATTGAATGAACAGATTGAACTGATAGCCATTAAATTGTTCTCCTTGGATTCTGGCAGTAAATCAACATCATCAGAAGCAGTAGCTCTTGCTCGTATTCTTCTAGGAGGGCTTCCATTTTCAATCTTCCCATTGCAATGGAGTGCTTGCTGAGATTTCCCCAGAACATAAGTGCCAAAGTCACTTCTTCGAGGCAAACAACTAGATGAATCATCTCTATTTCTAGAGTACAAATTTCCAGCTGCCACAACTTTTATGTCCCCAGCATGATGACTCCTTGAACCAGCATTTGTGTGCAAATGGCAATTCAATTCTGGCCACATCTGAGATGAAATAACTTTCAAAGAATGTCTTTTTTCATTGTATCTAAATCCAGCAGTCTTATCATTAGGGTAAACAGCATTTAAAGATTTTAGAAAAGCACTGTCTTCATCACATCTTTGAGAATGTTGAGGTGAAGCTAAACAGTCAGCACAGCTAGCACCAGCTGCTAGAGCAAAACCTTGCATATCAGTCAAATATAAATTTCCATGCCTCTCCAAAGTATTTGCAAAGAAATTGTTGAGCTCATCTGCCAATCTTTCACTTGGCAATGTAAGGATTTGTCCTAGCTTACGAGCTCCATATTTAAAGGCACTACGTATTCGATAGGAATTACCTGTGAAAGAATGCAGGACATGAGGCAAATAATAATAAAAAGCAATTTAAAAGGGGAAAACAAGGTGCCACATAGTTATCTTTTACTAAAAGTACTTACAAGGAAGACAATTTACACTTGAAAACAATCATAAATAAGGAGCTGGAAAAGTGGGCTGTGGAGCAGTAAAATGGTGGCACTGTAACACTAGCTAATGAGGTGATGGTAACAGTGGAGAAGGCCAAGATAACATTGCAGTGATCACTCAATCCTTAATGAAGCTGAGATAAATGAAGGTAAGGGGATTGCGGCTGAAGAATTAAGCTCGTTTATAGCAATGTTGCTTTCATGTTTCTTTATGGCAACATGCTTTTATGTTTGTTTATGGCAATGCTGCTTTCATGAAGGTAGCTCAGCCATTGGGCAGTGCACTTTTGAGTAAAGGTAATTATGGACTCATGCTTGTGTAGGCAGTGATCCTCTAAAGGGAAGATAATCATAGACTTCATAGTCATGCTCAAACAGCCATTGCATATGAAGAAACAGTTCCCTACCTCGGTTGATGCTACGCCCAAGATTGTTATTTTCTTTCAGTGCATCTATTATATCAAGATGCTTCTGAGGAAATGCCCGTAAGTTTGTCTCCATCCCCCTTGATGGAACGGAGAACTTATCAAAACATTCTTGCAGAAACTCTTCACTTAGCAATAGATCGTCCCTCCCATTTTCCACTCCTTTGACTGTGAGATGGAATTCAAGCAATAAGCAACTATCAAGCGATCCATTGTCACAAACACATGGGAAATTCTTACCTACTGTATCAGGTAGGGAAGATTTACAAACTGGCCCATTTAAGCTGATGCAATAATTCTCCCAATCAAATTTGCTGAAGTAATCCAACAACCGGTAAAGGACCTAAGCAAATTGAAAAAACATTTACTCATTCAGAATTCAAGCATGCATATGCACAACGCAATAGTAATTCTTGGTAATACTTACTGCCAAAGGACCATCTAAAGAAGAATGAAACAGATGGAAGATATACAGGACCAATGTTTCCAAAGCATATGTTGAAATCAAACCATGATGAGCGCCAAGAATACGACTCTCATAATAACACCAAGCTTTTATCAGAATAATGCTGCGTTTAAAGAGATGATCTTTGCCAACAATGCCATCAACCTGCAAAATAAGCATCACTAAAAATGCTAATCGTTCAGGAAATAGAAATGCTATTCTATGTTGTTTGTCAGTGTAGATTCAACAAACCCAAACAACTTGATAAAACAGATAATGTCATTCAAATGTGAAGATTCATCAACATGAATAATCAATTAGGACATGCCACTTTATAAGTCATCACAAGTAAACTCATTACAAGCTAAATTAACTCACTAAACTTGTTTCTCATGGTAAGTAATTTATTCCATAACAATGCATTTGTCTTGCAAGTTGCTCACGTTATTCCGCATAACCTAAAGCAAACCATACCAGTTCAAGGAAACACAGTGTACAAAGTCCCCCCAACTGATTGAAGGATATATCTACAACAATATTCTCCACAAGGCATTTCACAAGCTTAACCTGCCACCAGAAACCAAAGTGTTAAAAGACAAAGACCAAATAATGGCTGAATAATTAATTTCCAGAAATGAGTATCAGCTACAATAGAAATACTAAACACAAATTATGATGAATAGCATGATCTCAAATTTGACAAGAAACAAAGTTGAACATTTTACCTACGACATGATTATGGGAATGGACCAATAAGCGGTTAGAATATGTTTTGAAGTGGATATGTTGCGATTTTAGAGATTCACAATGCTCATTACAGTTTCCAAATTATCTTGTTCCCAGAAAGATAATTCAGACAGAACTTGCAGTTTGAAAATTAGAGATGTTACTGATGAAAAAAAAATTATTTTCAAGTTATGTAGAAGTAACCCATAGTTCCATACTGCACAAATACTTTGCTTGAAGCTAGGGAGGTCTGTAATCTATTAAGATCAGCAATACCAGCTCAAGACAAACATATGGAGACTAAGAAAGAAATGAATGGGAGTAACTTGGCAACTCAGACTTTGAATGATTAGAAAAAATAGTGAAATGGATGCAGAATAGTGGAAAGCAAGAGAACTAAAATGGCCACCCATGTCAAGCATGAATTCAAAAGAAAGTAGCATTTTTGAAATAAATTAAATTTTAAAAAGGCAAATTTAACATATTTCCAACATCAAGGCAATAATCTTAGATCCTTAAGAGTGTCATCAGTTGTTTCTATTGGTTTCTGTTTGAACAACTGCTTCCTTTACAATGCTTCCGTTTAATAGCCATTACTTTGTTTATGGCAATAAATTAGACAAAAAATTAAGATCCTCAAATGCTCTGTCCAAGCTTTAGCATATAATACAACTTGATAGACTATAAGTTTATGTGAATGAATAATATGTCATTGATTTCAGGACTATGTTAAATGTTCCAATCTCCATCTAAAGCTATCAATACCTTTCAAAATCTTAGGGGCCAAATACCAAATATGAACAATGGGAACCCTAAATGCAGCAATTATGATGCCTTGCCCCTGCTATTTTTTTTATGACATGGATCCCATCCTTCTCATCTGTTAAGACCATAATACCAAAAGATATCTATGAAAATTTTACCATGGTTCATCATTAATGATTGCAAACTCTCTTTTAACTGGCCAAGATTGAAGCAATTACCAAATTGCTTCAACTATGCATGAGCACTAAAAATTTCCACAATCCACTAGATGGGAAGACACAAAGACAGCTCCCCATCAGTACCACCCAGCTATGTGGAATTCCTGAAGATCATTCTATTTGATTTTTATCATGGAAAAGGGAATCTCAGCTTGGCAAAAGCAAAAATCATGGATGTAGAATTGAAACCTGCTATATACTCAAATGCTTTAACTAATTTATTTATTAATTCATTTGTTTGACCAGGTAAAACACTGATTAAGAATTCTGAAGAGAAAAAATCCTTACATAATTTACAAAACCTAAACTCTTTGTTTTGGATAAGCCTTACAAAAACAAAGAAGGAAAAATGGCAACATATCAAACAAATGTCATGCAGGCATGAAAAAGCTCAAAATCAAACACGAAGTAGAGCTAAAAAAAAATCAACATAATCAGATAGGAGTTCCAAAATAGCCATCAGTTGGAAAGAACCTCAGCATCAATGCAATGGACCTCTTTCACTTCATATTGAGCAGATTTATTGTGCTCTTCACCCTTCAGAACAGCATGAACATCAGAGACTAACGTGTGCTCAATGTTTGGAGTGCTAATGGCAGTCAGATCAATATCTCCATCAGGGAGGAATGTTTTTAGTGGAACCGACCCATAAGGGAAAACCTGTAGATGAAATATAAAAAGCAATGAACTTCTGAACCAAGACACCAAGAAAGGACATCTCAAATTTGATTGCCCCATGCAAAATATTTTAGAATATAGTTACACCCGATTACTAAATCTGAGCAGGCAGTGCAGGGTGGAAACAGGTACACTGATGAAAATTAACAGGAACAAATATAGCAACTAAATTATTCCAAAGCAAATAAAATTTGTCAATTCACAAATTAGCATTTTAGGTCCACAAAAAAACCCAATTCACCAAGTCACGAGGTTCAAGGTTTGTAATTGATTCTAGCAACACCACGTCAATGTACAAGTACACTCACGTGACACAAAACGGCAAGTTCACCAACAAAACCACAATCATTGCATGAATGACGATCATCACCTTCAACAAGATATTAGACAAACATATCTCTAACACCAATCTTTCCTATCGCATAAAACTAACTTGGTATGCTCTACAATGTCAGACAGTACTGAGATTGGTCTATTATGAATAATTAACAAAACCTAGCACTTACGGTTACTGCCCTTTGTACTATTCCATCAAACAGAGACTTTTTCAGTAATGGATAACAATGGACTCTAAGAAAAACCTAGCAAATTCACACGCACTTCAATTAAAGACTTGTTACATGTCTATTTTACAAGATTAAGAACATGACCCAAAAAGAAAACAAAAGAAAGAAAAAGAAAAAAAAACACACACACTCACAAAATAAAAGGAGGAGCAAAAGAAAACAACCTCACAACCAAGAGAGCCAGTGATGAGATCACGAACATACTTGATAACCTCTCTTCTCTTATTGTCTGCAACCAAAGTGGGTCTAATTCTACGAAGTATTTCATTTGTCATTCCCTCAGCTGTTTCCCAACGTGCCCTTGTAATCAACGAAGGATCAGGATTTGACAACACAGACAATGATTCAAACGTCGACACTGTTGAATCAGCACACGGGCAATCTTGAAGATCATCCATTCAGAAAAGAAAATGAAAACTAAAGGTATATTTGCGGGATACGCAGAAATATAGAAATGTAGTTTTGAGAGAAATTAGAGGCAGCGTTAACTACTGGAAGTTCAAGAAATGGTTACGATTACATGTGAATTATAAATTTGTTTGTCCCTTTTGGTTTCCAAGAAAATTAACAATTCAGTCTCTGTGTTTTCGGTTGTTTTGTATTTGTCTTTGTTGTTTGTTTCTCCGTTCATCTGCTGCGTCTGGCGAGACGCGACGCAAAGCAAGCTAGAGCTGAAGACACAAACAAAAGAATGAAAACGAGACAATTGAGAGATTTTACAAGAAGGCCACGAACGGTGACGTTTGGTCTGGCCTTAGCCTTATTATATTCTAGCCAAAAAAAAAAAGGGATCTAGAGGACCTCTTTAAACCCATCTCGCATCGGCCCATCTAATTTTATGTATCATTACCTTTACTCAAAAGTGCACTGCCCAATGGCCTGCAGCGACCTTCATTGAAAGCAGGCATGCCATAAACAAATCATTAATAACAAGCATGTCGCCAGAAGAAACATTGATAAAGCACTACCATTGCTATAACGAGCCCTTAATTTTTCTCAGCCGCCAAATCCCTTATTAATCCTTCACTATCTCTAGCTCCCACTTACAGGATTGATGGTGCTCACTGCAATGTTATCTTGGCCTTCTCCACTGTTACCATCACCTCATTAGCTAGTGTTACAGTGCCACCATTTTACTGCTCCACAGCCCACTTTTCCAGCTCCTTATTTATGATTGTTTTCAAGTGTAAATTGTCTTCCTTGTAAGTACTTTTAGTAAAAGATAACTATGTGGCACCTTGTTTTCCCTTTTAAATTTGCATTTTTATGATTTAATTTGCCTCATGTCACTGCATTTCTTTCAAGGAGAATGCCTAATCGTAATACGTAGGGGAGTGCCTATCTTTAAATATGGAGCTCGTAAGCTAGGACAAATCCTTACATTGCCAAGTGAAAGATTGGCAGATGAGCTCGTACGTAACCACCCACAATTTCTTTGCAAATACTTTGGAGAGGCATGGAAATTTATATTTGACTGATATGCAAGGTTTTGCTCTAGCAGCTGGTGCTAGCTGTGCTGACTGTTTAGCTTCACCTCAACATTCTCAAAGATGTGATGAAGACAGTGCTTTTCTAAAATCTTTAAATGCTGTTTACCATGAATGATAAGATCTGCTGGGATTTAGATACCAATTGAAAACAAAAGGAAACATCTCTTTGAAAGTTATTTCATCTCAGATGTGGCCAGAATTGAATTGCCATTTGCACACAAATGCTGGTTCAAGGAGTCATCATGCTGGGGACATAAAAGTTGTGGCAGCTGGAAATTTGTACTCTAGAAATAGAGATGATACCATCTTAAGTTGTTCTTGCCATGTCGAAGAAGGTGACTTCCGGCCACTATGTTCGGGGACTTGGTATAATCTCAGAGGCCAAAGCCCACTACCATTGCAAGGGGAAGATTGAAAAAATAAATGGCAGCCACCTACAACCTAAACGAATCCGAGCCAAGGCGACTGCTTACTGTATGAGTTGACCTTAATGCCAGAATCCAAAAGGAGAACTAATTTTAATGGCTATCAGTTAATATTACTTTACTGTTCAATGGAACAGACATCGCGAACCTCAACATTTGGTCTCGATTGGTTATCAAATAAGGCTCCATAATGCCCCAAACTGAGCTGCCGTGTCCTATCACCCTCCCCCATACCAAGAAATAGGGTCACTCACAACCCTAACTGTATCGAGATATGTATAGTAGAAAAAAGCGAAAATGGTCGAGGATCTACGTCACGCTTCTATCGATTCATAATCCTAAATGGAATGTAAGCGGAATATGACAGACTTCGTAAAGGGATACATATGCTATAACATACGAGTCATGCCTAATCTTTAAAGAGTAGCGCTTATCGATATGACTGACTTCTGCATAAACACTGTGACAATGAATTGTGATAATAACCACTTGCTAGTTCTCGATGTAGCTCAGGTCCGGTATGTGTACCTCAGTATGTAACACATGTACACCTAAGCATAGACTCACTCGAGCTCTCGACTCATACCAGATTATGTCATGCATCTAGTATAGTTCACTAGAACGCCAGCCCAAGTGACAGCATTCCCATCTTTGGGTTCGAAAACAGCGAATAGATATGTCTCACTAATCACATCTTTATACGTAGTTGTCGCACGCTTCAGATCACAAGAAGTCGTTATCATTTTAATACTGAACATATATAGAGAAATAGCGATTCGTAGACGCTAACTTAGATGTAGGCTAAAAAAGCGGTCATCAATTTTATCATAGCAACATTCAGCAAGCACAACATATGTCAATGATCGAGGATCCCCTTTGCACATGCACAAGTCATTTTTCGAGTTCCACCCGATATGGCCACACTAAAGTAGTATGCTTAGTCACACATTACACATCCCGATAGCTAGGCAATTCTGATGGATGCATTATGTTTCTGATCTCATACATAGAATGCGGGTATCCGTCAGTCGATTCTAAATGTTCCCGCACAATGTTACTGGAGGGTCTATTTCTTGGCTATTACGTGCCAGTACTATTATATTTCATTGTCTACTAATGTCAAACTGATTATTTTTCAGATAATGTAAGTCTACATGACTCAGCATGAAACAACAACGCTCTCTGAGACTTGAAAATCGGACTGCCTCCTGCTCAGTATAGATTTATATCAAGACAGATATTAGTGTCTAAGCACATCGCTTGGGAAAAAAATCGCAACAATCCAAGAAGTAACATGAAGGAGAGGATTTTGCGAAAAGGTAATAAATCAGTGCAGCTCACAAGGGGATGATGGAAGATCCGTGCCAGGCCTAGGGAAGACTTACCAACAGCAAGCACCATCAGAGAGCTATATAGAAATGGCTTGGTGACAGCTCCAACAGAGATAACCTGTGATTATATGAGAACGCCACTAAGAACATAAAAAGGAACTATAATTGTAGGTGTTATACAACCCTGTCATCATCTACAGACATGCCGATCAGTTCACGGTACGTAAGACCAAATTTATAACTACAATGTGCAAGCTAAGTTGGCCTTCAGATTCTGGAGATGAAGTCTAGCAATCAGTCACAGCATATAACGATTATCCATGCTTCGCAGTATCCATCCACGTTTGAGGTTGTCCATCATTTCAACCAATTATTCTCCCATAATATACATATCCGATTATGACCCTTTCATGGTTACGAATATATCAGATGCCAATGCATAGCGATTCATAGCTGGGAGCGTCTGAGTAATCAATAGCAATAGCACGATCCCCAAATCGATGCAAGATGTTCGTAAATTATGCCTTACACGGACTTTTTCAGGACAGAAAGAACATGCTACACGCCATTCGTTGTATGAGAGACATAATCAACAAACATGGCAGAGATCGAAGAAATGAATCTCGAGCTGGCTTGAAGCTGAAGCCAGACTGAACGTTTTCGC
>BNST01002037.1:0-91361 GCA_019650275.1 Xylocarpus granatum
GGTTGGGGGGTTTGTTGTCGTTTTTTTTTTTTTTTTTTTTTTTTTTTTTTTTTTTTTTTTTTTGCTTTTTTTTTGTTTTTTTTTTTTTTTTTTTTTTTGTTTTGTTTTTCTGTTTTTTTTTTTTCTTTTTTTTTTTTTTTTTTTGTTTTTTTTTTTTTTTTTTTTTTTTTTTTTTTTTTCCCTTTTTTCTCTTTCTTAGAGGAGAGATGTAATAATACATCCAATGTATTATGGCCAAACCTTATTACTTGAGAACATAACTATCAACTACAAACCTAATGAGAGCTCCTACTTGTGTCTATAAGCTATTATCTTACTTTGTCCCAGACGCATACATCAAGCTCCACAATATGATAGAATGTATTCATTGAATATCTCATCAAAAAGACATATAGATGTATTTATGATCTATATGTTAGATTAAGACTATAAAATCTGTACAGATGTAAGATAAATGATAATTCATATTAAAGTGACCAAGTCAACACAGATCTATAACAAGCAGTACATGTAAAAGCATACCATTCAAAACTGCGGGTTACATTATGGAGCAAAGATCTGTCTAACAGAAGAAGCCCAGACTGCTGTTTAGGCGGTTTTGCCAGCTTATAACCCCTTCTGCAACGCTCGTGCGCTTCTGTTAGAAGGCAGTTCATACACTCTGCATTATACATACTGAATACACCATCTCTTAACTGCATGGCGGCACATCTGCACACTATATCACAAACAAGGACAAAACAATCGATTCAAAAGTTTGTAATACATTACAGCTACTTTCCACTTTATGGCTGGCATTCTACATCTTAAATGAAGCATCATGCAATATACAACCAATCTACATGAACACTGTGGAGTGAAGACAACTATTCCAAGCTAAAAAGTATAACAAAAGCAGCTCGAGAATTTCAATGCTGAAAAGGAACTCTCCAACCATTTACCCCTACCTAATGGAAGACTGTGATAGAAAAGCCGTGCCTGCTCCAATGCCATTGACTTGACAATTAGCTCAAGGAAAAACCAAGCCATTGCCAGAACATCATCATATACGGGTCCAACACGATAACCTTTTGCCTGCACAATAAAACCATAGGATTAGAAATGTATTGTGTTTCTGTGCATTAATTTCTTTTCTAGGTGTCTGATTAATTCATGCACAAGCACAAGCAACATTGTTGGCTCCCAGCATACATGCATAAGGTTGTAAAGAATCAAATTATTAATCTCGAACAGAGTGAACCTTGTCAGTTCCCACTGGGGGACCGAGTGGAACAATAAGATTAATAGAACATAAAACAAATGTTCTCATTATAATATTTATTGCACCACCTGATTCTAAGGAGATGCAGAAACTTTCTTCTGTCACCAATCTCATCTAATAATCCACTGACAATAGTCCTTGAATCTATTGCTCTGTAGAGTCATACAACTAATAGGAGCTGGAATAGGCCCAGAGCTTCCTTCAGGGGTCACACTCAACTACATTCATTTCTGTTACCCAAGAGAAGTCTTAAAGTGAGAGTGTTTTAAGAACAAGATTCAGAAGCAGGCAGAAATTTTTCAGAATCACTGTCTTTCTAGCAAGAATTACGGGTATCAATCATATCATTTAAATTATGTCAACACCATGTCAAAAAATCAACAGCCAAAGTTCTACATTCTTTTTTCTTTTTATTAGAAAAAAGTTGTAATTTTTTATCTTTTGTTGATGACAGCTTTCATTGAAAAAGAGGAAAATGACAAAGCACTATAAGAAGGATCAACAGTCAATCCTATCTACAGAACTATATTGAAGACAACACCGTTCCAATCCCTGCAGAGAAAACTTCCATTGTTCCTTCAAAACATTTTACATGGAGTCCATTATCAATGAGTCAAGAAACAATTTTCAATTACAACGAGAACATGCTCCAAAAATGTTGATTTCATTTGCAAATTGCAGTATAATCTGTTAAGAGAAGGATGTGGGACAAAGTAAAAGAAAAACAAAATCTTGACTCTCCATCAGAGAGTCTTAGCCTTTCTTTTAATGTGAGACTGGGTATAAAAGTATATTTAGGTAACATATAAATAAATGAGGCAACACTTGAACAGACACAGAAGATAGTGATTGTGATTAACCTTCAATATAATATCTATTCACAAATAAGCATAACAGACAGGTAAACATGCCTTACTGCGAGCCAAGCTACCCCACACAGTTGACAAACCGGGGTAAACAGGTGGTTGACGACCCCCAAAGTCATCGAAAGCATAATCAACATAATTGACAAGAAATCGATTTCGATCAGCATCATCAACCGACTCCTGCTGCACCCTACAAAATAAACTTCAACTTGTTGACAGACAAGAAATTAAAATACAATAAAAATGCAAAAAAGCCAGCTCAACACGAACTTGAAACCAATCGAGGAGATTAAGATAATAAAAGATACAACTTATACATTTGTGGGGAATGCTTCTCCCCTTTTTATGCCTCCTGTTTTTGTGCAATGTTTTCATTTGTTCGAAAAATACACATACATAAAGTATGACTTGGGTGCTCCAATGGCAGGTAAAAAACATGCAGTGAATCAATGATTGATATTTCACAATTTATGATACTTACGCTTTCAACAAAACATGTAATATACAAAATGGATTTGTAAGCATAATTTCGAAAATCAAATAGTTCTGCATCCTTTTAGAGATATACTATTGTTACATCAAGAGGTATCTGCCAGACAATCAATCAGGCATAACTCCAATAAATCCTACCCCACGCAAACTAATATCCAAAAAGCATACCGGGTTAAGATATTAACCATCGCTCTGAATGCTGCAACCTGAAGCAACAGAGAAAAATCATTTGTAATGGCAAAACACAGGAAAAAGCCCAGAGGCTGTAAAATGAGGAAGAAAAATTGTAAAGAAAAGCCACGAGTGAAGATTATCAGAAAACCTGAAGTGTTTCTCCACCATTGCCTATAAGGTGGAGAAGCATATTCAGAACTGGGTGAAGAAATTGAAGCAAAGCAGTGGAATCAACATTCTTCAAACTGTTGATGGCCTGCAAGTGAAATGAGTATATATTCAACTCTATGTAAATAGTGTTCCTAAATAGGTGAAACAGTGAAGCAACACAAAAAGAAACCAACTTTCAAGTAGATAACTAATATAAGAATGTTGATTATATTTATAATTCAATATTGCAACTATTCACGACATTTAGATTACTAACAACAAATAGCATTTTCAAACTTTATCCAAGGTTGCAAGCTAATAACTTTAAGAAGGTAAGATATACACACAAACATATATAAAATATAATGCCATATAAAGACACAAAAACTTTTCTGGCCTTGACTTCTTCCTTGGTTACCTATGTCTGTTCGCATATGCTTAAAGTCAGACCATATCAGAAACTGAAAGCTAATGAGATCATTTAGGAATTGCCCTCCTATATGGAAAGGAGTAGTGAAAAAGAAAAAAGGTTGAAAGTAAATCCATAAAACAAAAGAATACCTCCAGAAGTTCAGAGCCCCAAGGTGGACTTGTTCGAAGAGTGTGTCTATCATACTCAAGAAAGAAATCCCTAATGCGCTCGTTAATGGGATACAAGGACGAACAGAGTCTTAACCGCAACTTAAAGGCAGTCTTTCCATCTTCCAAATAGTCAAGCCTCTCCTACAAGAATAATAACAATAATAATAAGCCAGAAGATAAACTGTGCAGCTCATAAAATATCTAACTTCTGAATCAAATTTGAAAAATTATTTGTAACGATGAAAATGAAAATTGTTCCACATTCAACATAGTAGCTTCTGGCTCTACAATGATCTAGAATATTATTTACGAAAACCATAAAGCAAAACTAAATAAACATGCAATTATTTGAATAATCCACACAAGAGAAAAGCCATAAAGAGAACTAAAGTTTCACACTCACAGCAAAGAATGGAACTGCAAGAAACTTACTTTGAAAAAAATAAATTACAAAATTTAAACTTCTACTAGTTTTATTTTATTGCCATCACCAGCTCTTAGATTTCATATTGGGTAAAGAAAGAGAAGCAGCAGCATCTCAGAATGCAAATCATGATTATTTAAACATCATTACCCCCAAATAAAAAAATGATACAGATAGGATAACTTCAATAATCAATATTCTGCCCAAACATACCTTGCCTGTATCCTGGAGGTAATGTGGAACCAATTCCTTCATTATTGGTAAAGAAATTTCAGATCGCAACCTGATAATAAACATCACAATGTAGCTATTAGATATCCTTACATGAACAGTGGCATGTTAACATGGAAATTAAGAATTAGCTCTAAAAATAAAATAATTGAAAGAACATGAAATTACAACAATTTGGAAAAACAAATCAAGCAATAGATCTGCAAAATCAAATGAATAAAAGCAAGAGGAGAAAGATGGTAAATAAAAAAATTTAAGGCACCTTTTTTTAAGTTCTTTTGAACAATTTTTTTTTAAGTTCTTTTAAACAACAGGAATGAAAAAGTGTGTAAAAGCTACATACTGAGCATGCGTAGATAGTGGAAGGGCCGCATATCCGATAACTACCTGGAAAGCAGTTAACAAAAAGTAAATTCCTAATAAAAAACGATAAGGAAAGCTGAAGAAGTTCATATGAACAATTCAGGAGATATAGGCATCATATGAAATAAAATGATAGAAATATCAAATATATATAACTTACTGGTTTTGGAGCTTCTAGTTTTGTTTGCAGATCAACATGAAAGAAAGTGAATAACAAGTGATGCAGAGGAGTCCAGACAGCAGGGAGTGAAACCTTAATCTCATCATGGTAGCAAGCCACTCTAGCCCCAGCAGCGACCTGCGTGTGAGCCCACTTCTGGAGTAACAAGCCTGGCTCCCTTGGGTGCGCTGCCTGTTCATATTAATCACACCAATTAAAACAATAATTATAAATTCCAAAGTAAACAGCACTCAGTATATAAAAATACTCAAGAGATTTACCTCTAAAGGCTGTCTACGAACATCAGCATCATCCTTCCGTAGTTCAACTCGGATGAACACATTCCTCTTTCGATTCAAACTTACACTCAAGGGATATACATACAGACAATGGAAAAGTTGCAAGAAAGGCTCATTTCTTGTTGTGGTGCGGAAGTCAAAAGCTTGAAACTGAACAAACAAGGACACTTGTTTACTATGAACAGGCTACAGAAATTTCAAAATGCATCTTTGAGATGTATAAGTGGCATTAATATCACAATTCTCTAACCAAATGAAACATATTAATTGAAAGGACTTTAGGATTAAGGTGAGTTAAAACTCTCATGAAATGCCCAAAAGTGAGACTTCCTCATCAAAGAACTTGAACATGACCAGTAACCTGAATGGCCAGAATAAGAGACAAGGGTAAGTTGATCCCAATTTGATTTGAAAAGAGCTTTGTTACTTCCACAATAAAAGTTCGTTGGATTTGTTACAAATACACTCAACTGAGGGTGTACCAACCTCCAAAAGGAACTAATGATGATGGCACCAACAACAATAATGCTAACGATGATGGCACAACAACAATAATGCTAACGACAAAAAGAAAAGATAATTAATATTTCTGGTAATGTTATGTTGAGCAATGCCACATACAATGGATGTATAAATCTAAACACAAGAATCAAAAAGAATAGTCTTAAACTTACATCATCAGCATTAAAATCTGGAGCATTTGATCCATTTCCAGCAACTTCTTTCCCATCACCAGAACTCCACTTAGAGCTGCTGGCCTGAAATCCATCAGAACCATTACTGGGGCACTTAGAAAAAGTCAGATCAGTAGCGCGGTCCCCTGGATCAATGGAATCATTGGTAACACTACCACTTTCTGACATATTCTCCAAATCAGCATGGGCAGTCTGGTGCTTCTCTATTTCAAGTCTTAAAACACCCTTCACTGGTTTGTGAACCTTGCGTTTAGGATCCTTAAATAGAAAGACAAGGCAAAAAGAACATAATATTAGAAGGTGTCACTGTGACAAAATAAACATATATTGGCATAGTAGTCTTTGAAGAAACGGAAGCAAAAACATTATGCCTACAATTCTTTAATTCCTTTTCCTCTATGGGAACCAACTATTCTAGATAATACTAACAATTTTCATGCATAAGTATAGAGGCCAGAATAAATGAGCCACACCTGAAGTGACTCCTCAGTATAGCTTTCCTTTACTTTATTTAGGTTAGATATTTCAACTAGAACAGAACTTCCACTAGAATATCCCAGCTTCCCATCCAATGTGATTTTTGCAATTGGCTCAAACACACCCTCATGTGAACTTGACCCAGACATACTGGGAGCAAGAGGACTGCTAGGGGAAGCAGACCCACCAGAAACTGCACCAATGCTGTTGTCAAACAATGGAACAATAGCCCAGGCGAAGGACTCCCTATAAGGCATAATTCGAGACCACACCTGCAGTTTCTGCCTTTCTCTCTCTGTCAAGTGTACCTGTTCAGAATTGAAATAGGTGGAAGAGACTTGCAAAGAGATAATTTATACATTTTGAAAAAGGAAAAAAGGAAAAATCATTAAAAATCATTAAAATTCATTCCTATGCATGGCAGAACCACTTTCAAATACACTTATTTTTCTGAACTAACTTTTTGCCTGCAATAATTAGCAAGTTCTAGTAACTTCATACATTAATACTGCCTTTTACTAAATGGCAGTTTAAGAAAAACGATTTCACATGCTAAAAACTCCTTATAACCCAAAAAAATAAAAGTGTAGGCAAGCTATATACTGTCTTAATTTCTCACAAGGACAGCAGAACTAACTTATGCTCTTTTTTGTTGGAAGAAACTAAGAAATATGCAAGAATGGAAAAAAAGACGGGAAAAGTAGCAGGGACCAGGCTTCAGGTTTCCACAAAAAAAAATGCAAGAGATAGAGAAAATAGTGGAAGAGAAACAATCTACAAAACTCATCCAAAAACCCCAACTCCAAGAGTATCCATCCTTCCCCTAGCCAAAACCAATCTATACAAAATTCAATGCTCATAAAGAAACACAAATTAAAATATTTTAAAAATATAAGTTAAACCAACAAGACAACCAAAAAGAAAAAAATACAAGCTAAAGACAGGTTGAAATAACAAGAAGAAACCTATACAATATCCTTAGACTTACAGGCTCTTTACGTGAATAAACGGATGGGGTAACTCCACCTTCCTCTGTGGCAGGCCTCTCTAACTGGATTAGAAGACAAACTGATGCTGATGGAGCATCCAAATAGAATATGCCACGAGGTTCATAAGATATTTTTGCCTGACAAGGATGTGATAATAGTACAATCCTTAATAGGGATGAAAGAGAAAAACAATAAATTATAGGAAAACAGAAATTCATAAAAAGATTAGGGATAAAGAAAGAACTGCTAATTGATTTTATGGCTTACATCCTGCATTTCAGCTGGTAACACTCGGAAATAGAAATCTTCGGACATTTTTTCTCTTCTCTCCCTATTATATAAGCAAATAGTGCCATAAAATGGCTCTGAGAGAGTGAGGAAGAGGGGAAGAGAGAGATATTTAAGTCAGAAATCCACAAACAAGCTAAAAGTAGTCAAACAGAACAGCATCATAATATGAGAAGTAGAACTCACCAACTAGTCCAGCTTGAAATGATAGAGAAAAAACTTTCACAGAGATCTTTAACCCACTGAGAGCACCCAAACAAAAATAAAAGCGAAAAAACAAATAAGTTCATTAAAAGTGAACCGAAAAGGCAGTTACAATAGGTATAATCAGCAATAAGACTCACACCTGCCATAGTGTGAAATTGGGGTTTCTGGAATTCTCTGTCCAAAAATTATTGACCTCTCATTCTCCCAGTCAAAAGCTGGTTCATAAGCAGGGAGGGGAGATAGACCAAAATGCTGCAAGTACATGATTTAAGTACAAAACAAAAAAGTCAAAATCAAGACATGTAAAATGAACACTCTTCAATTCATGAACTCAAGGTGACATTAGTAAAACCAAGACTCCAAACGCTATACAACCTTTGAAACATCAGTAACATCCGTATATTGCCTTCCAGAGGTACTTGGTGTATCATCATCGGTGACATCTTCAGCCTTGCCTCGCCTTGCACTAGCTAGTCGCGTTTCTACACAAAGGAATCTCAAAGTAATTTCACAAAAACCAACATATAACAGTTGACAGTTGGTAAACAAGACAACAGAAGATAGAACATATACCCGTCTCAATATCAGTATCTGGGCCTTCAAAAATCTGAGTTTGGAAAGAAGGTGGACTGATGCTTTCATAGCGTCCATACTTGTTCTCATCCTTAACCCAATCAGCTCCGTAGCATTGTACCAGTTCATTTAGATGCGGCCACTGCTCCAAATTCTCATCAAGCTGCATGAAATCAATGTAGACTTAAGCTTAAATTTACCAAATTTCATTGCCATAAAAGTAAGCTTCCATCACTAACTCTTAAAAATGAAAAACAACAACATATCAAGACTCAAGAGTAATTTCATTTTTCTTTCTAATAACCCAAAAAATCCTCCAAGCTGGGGTTTCAAACTAGCCATGAGTTAAACAAACCATCAATACAATTTTTCCCAAACTTGTTGGAGCTGAAGACATCAAAAATTCCTTTTTCCTTCATCCCGAATTTGCTCAACTTGAAATTCAAGCATGTAAATGAAAATGTAGTAAATGACAGTTAAACTTATTATAAAAATAAAAGAGAGAGAGAGAGAAAGAAAGAAACTGACCAATGGGTCTAATTTGAGATGAGCACATGACTGTCGAGGAATTCTCCGAAAGCGCTGACCGCCACTACTACTGCTACCACCACCACTTCCGTCCATAGCACTGCTTCCACTCAAAACTTTACTGCAATGTGAATACTCTAAACAAACAAAGACCCATTTTATTTTTTCAAAAAATTAGTCAAAAATGCAGGCGAACCATACTCGTTAGATCTGGAACAAAATATATGATTTTAGGGTTTCAAAAAGCAGAACCTCAGTCTAAACAGCAAGCAAAGTTCACAATGCGTTGCGTTTTGCGTCAACTCGAATCGAGATCTTGGTACAGATAACAACACCACACCAAACCCCACACAGCGACAGACAGTAGTAGACAGAGAGAGAGAAGAAGAAGACGGACCCGAGTCAAAGTCGAGTCTAAAAAATTCCAAATGAAACTGAAACGACCTCGTTTTAACTCCGCTTCTCTCTTTCCATCTACAGCATTTTGCCTTCTGCTTTTATTTTTTCGCTTCTACGAAAAGCAATTATGTGGCTACTTTCTTTATTGTTAATTTTTGAAGGTATTTATCATTTAAGCCCCTATCGTTTATATATTTACGTTTAATTGTAAAATAATTTAACTATTTTTTCATTTTTTTAAGTATCAAATGCTTCACTAATTATTAAAAATAAAGAATTTTGTTGGAAATTCAGTGCCATTGGGTTGCATTTTTGTTTACACTATTTCTTTTATTAATTAAAAAATAAAAATAAAAAAATAATTAGCGTGTCCTTTTCTAAAATAAATTTTAAATTTATTAAAAATGAGATATTCTTGTTTATTATTATTATTATTGCAATAAATATAAAAATAACATTTTTTTTTACTTCTTAAAAGATATTTTTATAATTTTAGTAAAATTACCAAACATTTTATATGATCATTTACAAAATGTATCTTTCAAAAATAATCTACTAAAATACCGATTTTTTTCTAATAAACAAAACACTTCCTTTTGTCATTAGTAATTAACAAAAAAAGGGGCTTCATTGAAACTATTGGGTAATCTACATCTTCAAATAGAAAACATAAAACTTTAGGGACTCAAATGATAAAATCTCATTTCCTTAGGAGTAAGTTTGGAATTGTAAATTCTATTGGTGGGAGGGGGAGAATACAGCTTCTAAGAAAAGCAAGCAATAATCATTTATTTGGTTTGTGTTTTAAGTATTGCTTTCCGACCACATAATGTGTATTCCTTTTTTTCCTAATTTTGTTTGTTTATTAAAACTTCTTTAATCAAATGATTATTGTGTGTGTTTAGGCAAAGGTAGGTATTATTATTCTTACAAAAATAATTTTATAAAATTAATAAAATATGTTTCTCCAAAAAGAAAGAGTTTTATAATATTTTCATCCTGAGCATTGATTGTTACATACTATTGGATTACAAATTGACTTTAATTCTAACATGAAGTAGTTAAATTTTGGTATTTGAATTGGTAAATTTACCGAGAAAGATTTCTAATTTAATACAAAAGAAAGAACTCGAATATTTAACAATGATTTATGCTTATTATAGAAGTACGCACGACATAAAAATTATTTAAGTATATCATAAAAAATAATTTAAAAAAAACTACTATAAAAGATTTTAAATTTAACGCGAATGATTTATATTACGCATTTCTCTCTATATGTGTATATATAATGGGGTTGTTCGACTTCATCTATTTGATTTAAATTAATTTAAAACCATTTTTATCAATTGAAAGGTTGATTGAATTCCTTATACCTTATACTAAGATTTTAATTTTTACGAATGGGAAAGTTTATTATTATTTTTTTAATTTAATTAAGACTATATTTGAAATTGACGTGTAACGGATTTTATTTTAAATTATTATAAAATGCAATCATTAAAAATATAATATTTAACAATCAAACATAAGTTAGTACTGATAATTTTAATTAGTAAATTTTGTTACGACGATACAACCACACCAGAGATATGGGGTTCAAATGTAGCTCGCATCGAACTCATAAAGGATTTGATTTATTTTTATAATATCTATAAAAACATCAAATATAAACAAGTGAGCAAATAATAAATATGAATTATTGGATAAAAGTAAGTATTTGCTAAATAATTTAAGTAATGTAATTTTGAAGTTAAATTTAAAAAAAAATGTTACAATTTCGTATATATCTTAAATTGAGTTGGAATTTGCTTTAAACCCATATATAAAATCGACAAAACTAGAACATACAAATAAAAAATTTGATTTTAATGGCAAGTAATGAATCATCAAATACAGTGAATTTGTCCATATTAAGAAATTTTGGTGTCATTGCCAAATTTTAGTTGAATGTTCTTACTATCAATTGTTGACTATACAAACAAAGATAGACTTGTGAATTACAACTTAAATAGTTGTTAACTAACTTGTCCCATTTACCAAACCTAACAAAAATACTCTGCCTTTTGCTTTTCCTTCAATCAATCACTTGGATTATTGAAAATCTCACAATTCTTTGCAATATATACATTTTCATCCTATAAATCATGAAACCTTTGTTTTTGATGGAAGTTGCATTGACAATTGGATTGGTATTTGCTTGTTTCTCATCAAAATGGTTGGTTCCTTCTCTCTTTTAGTTTAGTTTTATAATCAATATGTATTTAAATAAGTTTTGTTTATAAAATTATTAATAATATAGTAATAATAATTTTAAAAACAGTTGATACGAATTACTTGAGATTCTTAAAATTTAATTTAAAATTAAGTTATTAAATTTAAAATTAATTATGTATTTTTTTAAATTTTTTTAGTTTAATATTAAATTCAGTAAAAATTACAATTTAGAAACTCTAAGCTGCTTTCAAGTTAATGTATGATTAAATG
This sequence comes from Xylocarpus granatum, assembly GCA_019650275.1. Taxonomy (NCBI): domain Eukaryota; kingdom Viridiplantae; phylum Streptophyta; class Magnoliopsida; order Sapindales; family Meliaceae; genus Xylocarpus; species Xylocarpus granatum. Next base: position 11,646 of record BNST01002037.1, read on the forward strand.
GATTAAGTATCTAAATTTCCTTTGCTTGTATGTTAAAAGAACATTGATGTATGTGATGGGTTTTTACTCAACTCCAATCCTGAAATTTTGTACGGTCTTAAATGCAGGAAACAACAACTCTTGTTCAAATGATTATGTAAAAACAGGGCAAGGCCAACTTCCTCCACAACCAACTGGAAAACCAACTTATGAAGTGGAAATACTCAAAGCTATGTGCAACAAATTGTGCAATTTCCAATATTCATCTCAATTGCTTAGGGTTCACTTCTTCAAACCTAATTAATCCTAGCATTTTGAAGCAGCCTTCCGGCTCAAGTATTTGTATCATCAACGATGATAAAAGCACTTAATTTCGGCGCCATGGTCTTGTTTCGTTACACCACTACCTTCATGTACAACTTCTCTGTTTCTCCAGTTACCTGCTTATGATGTTCTTAATATGGAGGATGAATAGATAATTTTTGAGTATTAATGTGTATGATGTCGGTAATGTTCCAAAGTTAGTAAGAGAAAAATGCATGATTTATAGTATTAATTGTATTGGTTTTTTGAGTAACATGTACTTAACACTGTCCAAGCTCAACACATCTACTTTCTTCAATGGAGATTCATCATCCAATAGCTTCTGCTTCAGCAATTCTTCATGCTCTTCATAAACATCATTTTTCGTGCGAGAAACAATCTTGGAATTGGGTTTCATGGTCTTCTTGGATTCCACTGCCCAACTGTACACTACCGTGGCAAGAACAGCAATGGCCATGCCAAGTATGTTCTTTAGTGCAAGCTCTGAATCAAAGAGCCGTCATCCCAAAAGCAGGACACAAACAGTTTTCATGTGGCCTAAAAACTGGAAAGATACTGCCGAGAAACGTCCAATGCAGAGGTATTGGCTCATGTTGCAGAATACTGTTAAGGAGAATGAGGGCAAAATGAAAAGCTGCAGAAGAATTTTCAAGTGATTGTGTTGTAAAATTATTTAGGAACTAGAGTGGTTTGGTTATATATATATATATATATGTATATATATATATATATATATATATATATATGTTAAACAAGCTGCTACTAAATGGATTTGATATAAGGTAGAAGGAGTACTTACAAATGCTCCAGAAGAGGGATGATAACTTGACACAAGTTTGCCACTGAGATGGAAATCAATGAATGGACCAACTACAGGTGGTTTTTTTCTGCAAGGAACCTATTGACGGTTCATTTGCATCAAATTAGACAGCAAGTGAACTATGTGAGTAGAAAATTTAAAAGAACCATTCAACAGTGAATTATCAATACATCATCTAACTGAAACGATGGATTGAAAGAGGATATGGCTATGGTAAATTTGGGAAAGAATGGTTGATAGGAAGATGAACAATTTGTTGCGTGGAAGTGGACAAAGACTGCAACAGAGGTACAAAGGAATCCTTGGGCAGCAACAGTACAGACTCCCATACCAACCACCACCACCACAACAGCCATTTTCACTTCCCTTGAATACTTCCTCCCGTGAAGAATCGATTCCATAACACAAACAGCTGGAATCATGCTCAACTTCGAAATCTGCAACACAATATCAAGGTCAAATTCAATTCTAAGTGTACCTTTTCACGTAGAACAATCAAGTATATGTTGTTGGTTATGAGCACAGAGTTTTGTTTGGACTTTACAATCCAAAATGGTCTACTTAATTAGTTTGGGGAACTCAAGACCTATAACTTATCTCAGAGTCTCCTTCACTAGCGATATCATATGTGAAAATCACGAAGACAACCTGGTAAAATCCAACAGAATAGAGCACGACGTGCATTCCAGTGATTGACGCGTTGGCAATAAGTGAGAACTAAAAAAAAAGGAACACGTTTTGATGCAGAATAGCCAGCAGCATTTGACACCAAATCAACCAGTGCAGTCACAGTGAAGTGAAACCCAGTTAAAGATGTTGCTAGAAATTAAGAACGAGGAAGCATTTTTAGTTCACGAGACCGCAAAAATTCTGATTGGCAAGCTAGAAAAGTATCTCTGATGCCAGATTGCACCACTGCCTAGAAGATCTTCTTCTTTTCGTTTTTTACTTGTTGGTCTGTTAATGGTGCATAAAGCGACAATAACAAGAAACCAACGAGAAAAATGCAGAGTAAAGTTAGAATACAGCAACTGTAACATTACCACCATCCAATTTTTGTTTCATATTTCTCAAGTTCCTCTGTTATTTGTAAATTCTTGTTCTTACTTTCTAAATCTTTTATAGATAAAATTAAGATACAAGTCAGGACAGTTAAAATTTAATAACTATAAAGAAAAGAGAAAGAGAAATTCACTTGAAAAAAATTGAAAATGAGAAGATGAAAATGAATACAACTGTGCAGTTCAAAAGAGACACCGATAGAAAGAAACTCACCGTAGTCAAAGCCAAAACCATGTGGGGAAATGATCTGTTTGTTGGCCATGATAATGCTCACACAGCTGATAATGTTCATAGCCCAAGCTCCTACATCTGATACTGAAGAAGATTTGCTCTGCTTCTCTGACTCCATCGCCACCTAATCTTCTGGTAAACTTTCTGCTTCAGTGGAGGAAAAGAAGAAGAGATATGAAGACAATGAAGAGAGACAAGACAAGTGATCAGCGACATACCACTGCAGGCTGCTTATTAAGAGTGGCAACAAAATGAAATCAAATGAAATGTGTGTAACCAAAAAAAAACCATGATTGATGATAATTGAAGAAAAGGAACCAGTCAGCCAGCAAGCATCAATTGATACATTACTTTACATCCAAATTTTCAACTCTTTCCTTTACTATACCAATTTTTTTACTAGTATTTTAAATTTTTTATTATCTCTTTCAAATTTACATTAATAATTTTAATTTTTTCCAGTTTATATTTTAAATTTTATAATCATTCTCCCATTTACAACATTGTTAGTATAATTGAACATTTGAGTCCCAATATTTTTACAATTTTTAATTAAAATATAACTTATTTATTTATATCAAATGAATCACTTTACTTCTATTTAAATACAGTAACTTAAATAGACTTTTAGTCTTAAATTTAAATACTCTTGCATGATCTTAGACTGTAATGGGGATATGACCGTTGAAACACAGATGGATAAGAGACTTATTTGATATAAATAGAAATATCATTGTTATTATCCCATTAATTAATTAATTAATAAACATTGATCATTGCATGCCTAACCATGCACATTCCACGTTCAAGAGCTGAGATTACCGCTGACTAGATACACCGCAGTTGGAATGTTCTTAGATTCCCTACATACAATGCAATCACTAATTTCAAAACATCTGAAACTGGTTCTTTTGAATAACATGGACTGAATAACATAAATTCTGTAAGACATGCAATATTTGGACAAAATGAAAAAAGAATTGGTAAACAAGCACAAATGTATCATCATCTTCATAGCTGCAATTGACCCAGAAAAAAACACTAAAACATCTTTTCCCCACAAACAAATCATTTTGGGGAAGAGATTTTCCTCTATGTTGCAATGATAAGGGCAGCGGCGATCAGAACAGAGCACAGACAGAAGTAAATTCATCTACCACACTGAAAAATGCTTAGAGCATTTGCCAAAATCACCAACATCATACACATATGGCTCCAAATCCTCCCAAGTTTACAAGAATGCATCTTTCTCCAACAGCTTTAGTACGTCGTGCTGGTTGTTGAGCTTGGCAACATCTATGGGAGTCTTCCCGTCCATGTTCTGAAGAGTCCTGCAGTAAACAGAAGAGAACACAGTAGCTGTGTAAAAATTCTGTAAAGGGGAGGTTAATTAGTATGTTGTTGTGCTTACACAGCAGCGCCATTCTCCAGGAGGAGGGCTACGCACTCCTTCCTGCCGTAACCGGCTGCATAATGTAGGGCAGTGTTCTTATTCTTGTCCAAGGCATCCACATTTGCTCCAGCCTCAATAAGGATTTGAGCACATTTGATCTGTAAAAGATTCAAGGGCACAAACTTGGCAAATTTGAAAAGGAACACTTTAAAGGAAAACAAGAACCAATTTGAAACTGGAGCAAATATCCCAATCAATTCATTTATTTTTGCAAAAATTGTGCCAATGTTTCTTGCATCTTGCAAACTCATCGCAAATCAATGTTTCTCCCAATAGAGAATGAATCTGATCACAATTCGCAGATTGACACATGGTGGACCATGACTACAACAATTGAAATACAGATCCAGAAGACAGGTAATAGGGACTAAATATATTTGCCAGCGGTCTAAACATTGATATTGCTGGCTCGGCAATTTGATGGGCAACGACATGCTGGACAAAAACAGAACCTTAGTTGCTTTAATTATCAGTGTGCCAATACTTCACTAATATGGCCCGAAGCATAAATAAATCTTTGCTACAATCTTCTGGCCCAAGATTTGAAGTTTTAATCTTTCCTGACATCTCAAGGTCTATATTTCTCCAGTTTTAAATAAGTTTTCCTTAAGAAACTATAAATTTTGTTTAAGAATTATCCAAATTACAATGACTAAAACCAGCAGTCTGCAAAAAGATTCTCAAACAAGCTAAAGAGCAGTAAGAACAACAAAAATAACCTAAGAGCTTCCCCTCCAGTAACAGATAAGTCATTACCATGCAATCATATCATATAAAATTTTAATACAACTAAATTACGGACGAATATTATGAAAATTTATATATGAGCTACAAGTATGCAAGCATCTTCTCCACAAATCATCCTTATGGATGAAATTCTGACAACATTCAGTATTAGACAGCAAAATTTTACATAAATATCTATCCCATTCCTTCAAACTCAAACAAAAAAGAACAAGAAAAATGAGTGAGGAAAAACAAAGGTTCAGTTTATTATACCTCACCATATCCACAAGCAAAATGCAATGCTGTCCTTCCCTCAGAATCTTCCTCATTCTTATTAGCACTAGAGGCTAACGCAGCTTTCAGACCCTATGTGGATAATAGTGGAATGACATTAAATAAAGTACGCTCCTTCAAATACATGCACAAAATCCATCTTTTATAGATTCAGCACAAACCATAGCTAAAAATTTCTATTAACTAGACTACAGACAAAACAACAATTGCAAGTTCTGATATGGTTGAATGAAAAAGTTGGAAAATCACACACCAGAACGTCTGAAACAACAATGGAGAGGCAAGGTATAAACCTGCCATCAATGTCTAAAATGGAGAAATAATAGCAAGACACATGTTCTCCAAGCTGTCATCACTGGGTATAATACTTGAACCAGGTACAAATTCAAATCAAAAGGAGGTCAAAAAGATACAAAGTATCTTCTGTCACTAAGGGCGCATTAGGATGTCTAACGAGAGCTAAGTTGTCACAATTCTTCCATGCCGTGTGTTCATATCTAGTTTTATAATACAGAAATGGGACATTTCTCAAATGAACCAAACTTTAGAAAAAAGAAATAGTACAAGGGACCCAAGGAAATGTGCTTAAGACACTTTCACAACTTCTGCAACCACTCCACTTAATTAGAAATTAAATAAAGAATCAAATTAATTATTAAACAAATTAATAGATCATAAATTTCAGAAACAAGAACACTTCATCATCAAGTGAAATAAAAGCAAGCAGCACCATACCTCAACATCACCAACGCTGGCAGTGTGATGAACAATTGACTCATCCTCATTTCCAGCTTCTTCTGCTTCATTTGCTGCAGAATTATCAGCAGAAGTGGTTGCATCTCCTGCAACTGCAAGACCCATCGCTTCACCCAATTTCTGCAGGACGTCTTTATCATTCCAGTACCTATGCAAAGACAATTTTCCATTACTTGCTCAGATCACAGATGTATTCAAATACCAATCAAATGCACAAACATTATCCTTAACCAGAGAAGCTTAACAGTATCATAGCATTTCAATTACTCACTTCATCATGGCAGCTGGACCCCCGCTCTCTATCTCATCTAAAATAGGCTTCAAAGATGGATCTTCCTTGATTTTTGCCATCCGTTCCTCAAGCTGGTCTGTCTGTGATGGGTTTGTCAAACTCTCAAGCATATGCGACATAGATGGGTCCTTAAAAAGTCGAAGATAGATTTTAGCCACAGGACAGCAATTTTCACTACATATTCTCTACATTATTGTGGCATCAGAAGTAATAACAAAAAGGAACAAGGAAAAAGACCACATATACCTGCATTAGCGCATTACCAAGGTGCTCGGCCATTGTCATAAACTGAGGATTCTGCATAACTTGTTGCATGGTGGAGTAATAATGTTGTGTATCAAACTGTGGATTACCATCATCGGCACTTGCACCATGCAAAGTTTTCTGGAGTTGCTCTGCCATCTGATTAAATGCAGGATCTTTTGCTATCTGTTCAGCTAGCTCCTTAATGCTCGGGTCCTAAATTTTTATATAAGCCTCAAATTAAAGGAGGAAAAAAAAGCCCAAAATTCAACATTCAAAAACAGAAGTTACAAAACCCACAAATATACAGAAACGCTAAAAAAATAATCCAAATCTTTGATCCAACAATCAAAACAAAAGAAAGAAAGCATACATTCAGAAGTCCGCTCATGGCAGAGAAATCAAAAGGGTTCGGTGAAACGCCGGCAACTCCAGGAAAAGCAGAAGCAGCAGGTCTTCTGGGCGACCCAGAAGCTGCTTCTGATTGCTCTGCCGATCCTCCAGCTTTCTCATCTACAAAAATTACAGATTAAACCATTATCCCTTCATTCAATCAATTAATTTAAAAAAAGAAAAAAGAAAACCTAAACCTAATTATCACAAAACAAGAAGAAACATTAAGTTACCCGCGGGAGCATCCTTGGTGGGAGCAGAAGCCATGGGAACAGCAGAAAGACAGCTGAATCAAAACAGAAAGAAAATCAAACAAAAAACTAACTCAAAATTCTTCTTTTTTGATTCTTTGAACTAATCACTGATCTGGGTTTAGAGTTACCTGAGAAGTTTGGGAAGAAGATTTAGAATAGATATCTGTAAAGTTAATAAAAAATAAAGACAAACCTAACGTAGTTTGAAGTACTCTTCTCCACCACCGAACAAAATTTTACACACGAAACATTACAAAACGCCTAAGCTTGTGCGGGCCATCTCAATCCCCTCTCCCCCTGCTCTCCTTGGCAGATCATTCTATCACTTCTTTTATCATTTTGCCCCTCCGATTTACTACAATTACAAATAGCCCGGATCTGCCCATTTCTTAAACGAGTCGGGTTTTCAAGGCCCGCTTTTTAATTTTCATTTTTAAATATTAGATAAATATAAACTTAAAATCCTAAAAATTTTACTTTGATTAAATTAATTAATCTATATATTTTAATATAATTTTTATATTAATGATTTTTTTTATTTTTATAAAAATAATAATCTTTAAATTATGATAATTCACAATAAAAATTTATAAAAATTTTAAAATATATTATTATTATTTTCGAGTACCAATTTGGAGATTACTTTCCATCTTGTGCCCAAAACTTAGAGCAAAATTGATGATGATTTGTTAGCATCAAGGGTATATTGGTTCAAAATCTGACATATTGATAAGTTTGAAAAAAAGTAATACGATTATTTATGTAAATAAATTTTTTTAAAAAATGTTGACTGATAGGTACAAGTTACGTCAAATTTTTCTCAAGAGAGATTTTTTTTCTCAGACTTTGCTCCCATTTCAAATACAGACTGCTTCATGAAACCAGTTATTCAATCAAACAAATTGCATCACATTGGAGAAAAAAAGTTGACAAGAAATGGGGTGGTTTTTCTCATCCATATGCTGCTGTTTTTATCGCCGTTTTCCTGTATCCGGCGATGGAGAAGGTTCTCAGAAGCAGAAATTGATCCAAAGAGAAACTCAAACACCAATTCCAGTTCCACACTTTCCTGTGAATTCAAAGCTCTTTTGTTTATGATCGTTGTATCAGTAGAAGGAGCTCTTGTTCTCTTTTCTTTCTGCTACTTCAATGAAGTTATATAGCTATATACTGAGAGAAATAAATTATGAGAGAAGATGTTACCAGGCAGATGAGCCTATGTCATTTCATCTCAGATTCACAAGATCAGTTGAAGATGATTAACTCTTATTTGCCCTAATATATTTGTTTCTTCTTCTTATTCTCTTTTAAGACTCTTACTAGTTCATAGTCATAGCTTTGTTTTGATCTGTTTTTGCAATTTATATGTTGAGGGTGCACCAAATTCTGGTGGTATATTTCAACAGAACTTGGAGATCATGGCACCAAGAGAAAATTTGAGCAAAATTTCTTTTCGCTTTTACTTACTCCATCTGTTTGGTTTCTATAACATGTATCCAATTTGAAGGATATGTAAGCTAACAATGATTGTTCTCCCTTTAAATGTCAATTTCTTAGAAAGCAAATAACAATTGTCTCAGATTGAAGAAATGACATCTAACAGAATAACAAAATGGCAAAGCATATTTATTCCAATAATCCATTCGAGATCCATAAACTTACGAGTCAAAAACAATGAAAAGAGTGCCAAGAGTTATGATTACATCTCTGAAAGCAAACATACAGCCACTTGAGGGAAACGGTGAACTGATTCTTTCCCATGAACTTGCTCTTAGCTTCTTTTTTCCAACACTAGCATTGAGAATTTATTGATCGACGGTGGACCTTTTCTTGGTGGTGTAAGGGTAATATTCCTTGCCGGTGTCTATTCTTGTAGTCTGACCTCCAGCATCAATAACAGCAGAAGTAACTGCTAGTGCTGCACCAGCAGAAAGTGCCGAAGAAATGCTCCTTCCTGTAATGTATACATCACATCAACCAATATCTGAGTAAAATCAAGCAATATTTTATGAATTTATGCGTAAAACAAGACCATTCCCCATTCAGATAGAGGCTCTAAGATCACCACTCAATTTACAAGATATCTGTAATTCTAACGGACATATACCTAAAATGATTCTATTATAGTTCATCAAATTTCAAAGCTTTTGAGTGGATGCCAGAATTAAAATTATCCTCCTGGCATCTTGAAGATTCTACCTATGGCATCTGAGGGAAAATCCTCAGTCAGAAAGTTAAAATGACTTTTGCTCAAGATAGAACCCCAAAATTCAAAACTTTTCAGATTTTGAAATACAACATAGGCACTACAAATACAAGCAGGCGGCAAATAGTTTGACATTTCATAGAAACACCTAAATCAACACTGTTCAGAATGAATACACGCATTTTACATCATGGTTAAAAGAAGCAAATCATTAATTACAACACAGGTTGGTGATAAGTCATAATAGACACTGCAAAATATATTCTTCATGATTTCATAACTCATACCCCCAAAAACAAAAATTGTTAGTTAATGAGATTAAAGATACTTCCACTTGAAACATTGAAATCTTAATCAACATAAACAATTGTTGATCTTCGTGTGGACATTTTTGCAACACCATATCTTGGCCTCAACATTAGCCTTTTCAAGACACTCAGCAAAGAACTGAATGCTAACTTGTGTTCTTCACAATAATGATGGAAAACTCAGAATCAAGCAAAACAAAAAATAAAAGAATATGCAATGACATTAATTACAACATAGCTAGTCACCAGGAAGAATGCATATAATGCTTTTGCGTAGTGGTTTAAAGCTCACCTTTGTAGCCAAGAACAGTTGCTCCAGCAACAAAACCTCCAACAGCTCCATTAACAAAATCTCTCTTCATCCTGTAATTCTGCACTAGCTGCTCAACACCAATGTAAACTCCCCCAATCGCGGCAAAGGTCATCCCGTGATTGCCCATCATCTTCAGTGTCCTTATCAGTCCCGGAAGAGCAACTCTTCTCTCAACACGAGGCACGTCCTGCCACGTGGCAACAACAGTTCCCCATATAGTTCCAGCAACAAAACCAAACGTTGTCCCCTTAATTGTCTTCACCAATGGAGTATCATTGTCCTCCAAATACCTACGCTCTGAAGGGTCCATTGATTTCTTCTAAGTGGGCACTGATCAAATTCCCAAACAGATAAAAAAATTAATAAATAACTATCCATTAGATCAAATTCCAAACATGTAAAAAAAAGCAGCCATCATGCCAATACAAATTGAAGGTGCAAACTAGTAAACAAAGGGTTTCCCTTGAAAAACCACAGAAATTATACTCTGATACAATGATGATTTTATTTTTAATTTTTACAACAATTCTAAAGGACTTAACCGAATTGACACCTAGATCATTGTAACATCGCTTAGTCCAACATATTTATCACTGAGATCAAACAAAACACCAGCTATATACTAAGCAAATAAAGGCCTAGATCAAACTAAACGAACCCAAAAATCTCCCTTCAATGTAAATATTAGAATAAATAAGTCCCAAGTAATTCAAGGTAGATCAATTTGTAAATGAATTCGTGCTGTCAAACTCTAAAAGCGTGTCAAAGACAAATAAAAATAACCTTTTTTTTACATGGGCATTTTAAAAAATGCATTTTGGAAGGAGATATCAGATTCTTAAAAAGATTAATAAAGAAAAATAGAAATACCTGATCACCGTTGAATTCGGGGAAGGCGAGTTTGAGGTCGACTGCAAGAGAGGAGTAAAACTAGCAAATGCAGATGAGCTCGGAACAGAGCTTTGCGTTTTGACCAATTTACCCTCTATCTTCTTCCTTTTTACCGTTGGAGCATCTTTTGGTTTTTAATAATTACCGAATAGGCTACTTAAGTTTAGATATTTTGCGTTTTAATCCATAGTCAATGATTATATACTTTAAATATTAGAAATTAACAATTAATTTTAGAATAGTCATTAACATTCTTACATAATTAATTATCTCTAATTAGGTTAATTAGTACCATCTTTTAAATAGTATATAAGGTTTAAAATTCAAATTTTTATTTATGTCATGAAAATATTAATTAAGAAATTTATGAATGAAAAAATACGAGATTATTTAATAGAATTATGTTAATTATTGTAATTTTATAAAGTTTTAGATTCTTATGAAAATAATGTAAAGTATAGGGGATGTTAAGAAATCAACCAAGGTTATAAGAACCACGTCACTATTTACTTCGACCCGTTAGCCAGCCATAAGTCCACTTGGGAGGATTTTGGAAGTTATAAACAGTGGTTCCATGGCACAGGCTATGGAGTATTATTTCAATTTTGTCAGAGATTGTCATGTGGAAAAAGATGCAAGGCAATGAGGTGCTTTGATTTATCTCATAACAAGGATATGCAGATGGAAGTTGAAGTCATTGTGATTTTCTTCTTACACTAATATAGCCTTCAAATGTGGTTGCAGAAATCTTCAGGGGCGGCCTCACTGAACTTTAAAGATATTTGTGAAAATCCACCATCTTTGAACGTCTCTGCTGCCTCAGAGATCCATGGTTCTGCTGATGTTGAATCAAGCCCAAATGATAAAAATAATGTAGGAGAGGACACAGATGATGCTGCATATAACATTGATTGGGATATTGGTACCGTGGAAGAAACAGAAGAAGCTGGTAATGGCTTCCGTCCATACGAAATACTTAATGCCAGCGAGATCTTACAGAGTTCTCAGAAAACTGAGGAAATTCCATTGAAAAAAGAGGGTGATACCCTGGAGCCGGAGATTTCAGTTTCTGAGGTATCATGGGATATTGGTGTTGACACACCTGAAGTTGGTGTGATTGATGATGCTAATATGGCAAATGTCAGTCTGGAAAGTCAGAAATCCTTTCCAGAAACCTTAACTCAAACCCCAGGAATTAGTGAAGACAGGAGCCAGCTGCTGGAGACAGAGTAAAGGAATAAGATTCTTGATGATTTTTATGAGGCATATTGTAACCCATCGTTGCATCTGAATATTTGTCATTACATCAAAGCGTTTCTAGATCGATAATTCATGCATGGCATTGACGTTATGTTATCAGATCAAAGCATTCTTAAATCAGCGATTGGTGAAATTGAAGGATAGGTTGAAGGAAGTGGCTTCTAAACGAATGGAGCTTCAAAATTCTCTATCTTCTTCGCGGCGGAAGAAAGTGAGTTTCTTGATACTATTAATTAAGTTCCCAGATGAAAAGTAAAAATCAAAAAAATAATGTTCCTTCCGCTTTTCATATTTATTTTGAAAAGTAAAACTAGATAGCTAATGTGAAAATTAACTCGAAAACAACAAATTCTCTTCTCCTTGCATCGCATGTGATTAAAATTTTTAGTACCAAATTTTCATTAAATGCTAATTAAATTGCACAAGTCGGCTCTTGACAAAACTGGGAGCAGAAGAAATTATGCGAGCGTACGCTTTCATCCATGTTTGATGGAAGACCTGTGAACATAATGGGAGGGATAAATGCCTTGTTGAATAAATTTGTTAGGATCAGATATTTAAATTGAGTAGCAGAACAAACCGAATGAATAATGTAGAGGTTAAAAACAACTTGCTTATTGTGTGTTTCGAATTGAGGTGTCGTGACTTTTAATCTACAGCAGTTATATAATGGAATCACTGGTTGTCCCAGTAAGTGAATGAATGGTTGGTAACGAATAGTTGCTCATGGCAAGTGGATGTTTACTAAGTGAATTTGATACGCTTGGTATTCAAGAGGTTAATAAAATTGAATTAAAGGACATACCATGCCACTATTATTAAGGTGTTTGTTGATAAAATAGGTTCACTCAAGCCTTGGGATCGAATGAGCTTAGTTTCAACATCTGTAACATAGATTCAAAGGCATTAGGCATAAAGCAGCAGTACACAACACAGTACACAGCTGTACGTCCAATTCTGAAAACAGTGAAACATTGTTCATCCTCAAAAAGAGCAGTGAGAAGAAAACGAACTTTCTATTTTCTACCACTCTGAAAGGATCAGTAAAATTTGGGATGATCACTCAAGCCTTGACGCTTAAGTGTCAGAAAAATCAACCGAAGAGGTATATGCAAATGAGCTGGGAATCAATAAAGCTGTCTAAAATCTGAGAGTAAGGGGGATAATTTGTAATGCTGTACCAGTCAACCAGCTGTGGCATTAGACGATCAGTTGGACATATAGCTCACTGTAGGGGAGTTCATGAACCGGGTATGCGTTGAACGGAAAGATCTCTCGAAGGGATCAATTTCTGGACAAGCTGCTGCTCCATTTGTTTTCACCATGCTGTGCTTTTGTAACAGACGACTCAGGAATTCCACAATTTCAGACATTGGAGGTCGAAATTCCCTCTCAGGCTGTGCTCAAGTTTCATATCCAGCCAATTTACATTTATCGGTTCAAAGAGGTAAGGTTCTGTCATAACTTCAATAAAGTATTGAAACATTCACATGCAACAAATTTGACAATCTCTGGAAATATGCAGCTGCGTTTTAAGTACCTGAATACAAAGGGAGACAATATCAGCATATTGGGAGAGAGCCCTAGAGGAGAAGGTTCCTTTAATCCCAGGATCAACCATCTGCTCCAAAGATTCACGGTCATGAAGCCGGGATGATGCCCATTTCACCAGAGATTGCTCTAGGCTAGGTCTTGAGCTGTGTTACAAATAAACAAAAGGAATCACTACCAAGGCATCCAAGGAAAATTTTGAAAAAATGAGAATGAACCGTACCTGTCAATTGGTGTCTTTCCTGTTAAAAGCTCCAAAAGCAACACGCCGAAGGCATATATGTCACCCTTTGTGTTATTGCTTCCTGGCTCCCAGTGTTCGGGTGCAACGTAGCCAGAGTTACCAATAGCAATTTCAGAGGCCTGTTCACACTAGCATATTTAATACATCTGTATTTTTTTTCTAAATTTTTCTGACTAACTCGTTCAGATTCATTGGCTGTAGATTGCAATCGATAATGTGAATTCAAGAACTTCGTTAAATTTTAAATTTTGTAAATTACAGATAAGTTAGTAGAAGAAAATGCATTGTAGATACTTTTACCCTCAGTTTAACACTGCTGCTGGTAAGAGGCCTCAAAACAGCTAGCCCACTGTCACAAACACACGGCACTAATTCTTCATCGAGCAGGATGTTGGCAGCCTTGATGTTGCAGTGAGAGATAGGAGGAAAGAATTTGGAGTGCAAATAGCTGAAAAATCATTTGTGGGATGAAAACATTAAAATCCATGAAAAGAATAGCATCAGATTTCCTAGTTCTCCCTCCAAGGCAAAGCCAGCATTTACTCAATATTTCATGCTGTATATACTGGCAGGATCATGAAGGATGTAGTTCATTTCATTAATATATTTACCAAGTGTTTCATTTAGCATTAATGAAGTGGATCTTGTAGTTATTGCCTTACAAGTTGGAATACTTACTGCAGAGCCCGGGCAATGCCAAGGGCAATATGGAGACGGATGCCCCAAGAAAGTGGCTTATATACTTCTCTATGCAGAGCATCAGCAAGAGACAAATTTCTGACATACTCATAGACAAGTAGATGCTGTCCATGTTCCACACAATAGCCAAGAAGTTTCACAACATTTGGGTGCCTAAATTGAGATGAAATCCGAATCACATCCATGAACTGTTCTTCTTCATCGAATGAAAGTGATGCCAAGTTGATGTTTTTCACAGCCAAACTCTGCCAAAAATGCAAGCAGTCAAAGAATATTGAAAAGTTGGCTGAAATTTGAATTTTTTTAGTAAATTGCAAAACTTGTAAAGGTTTGGTATACTCGGCCATCTGGGAACTCAGCTTTGTAGACAGAACCAAGAGATCCCTGTCCGAGAAGATTATCTTCACTGAAGCTGTTTGTGGCTAATTGAAGCTCAGCTACACTGTAAGCTTTTACACTTGCTGGCAATTTACATTTCTTAGAAAAGCTTTTTCTTCTACTCGTTGCCACCGTTCTGACAGAGTGAACAGGAGGTACGCGTCTAGGGCCAAGAAAGAATGGAGAGCTGACAGCCAACATTTGGGGGCTCTCTTCAGGTGCAGTAGATGAGTACTCTAACCAGGGGAAGAAAAATGAACATAGTCAAAGAAATTATGAATGAAATAATGGCAGATAATAACAAGAAATGATTTAGTGGGCGGCGTTTCTCACATGACTCCTGCAATACTCACGGTGAGCTATATAGCTATGATTATATCATAAAGTAGAGCCTTTACCTCTGATTGTACTGATTGGTAGAGAATGCGGTGTGCTATTGGCGCTCTCCAAGCTATTTCGTCTCTCTGCATGTGCACGATTACTACGGAAAACAATAAACAGTACTGCACAGGTTGCTGCAAGAGCTAGACCACAAACTAGAAAAGCTATTCCTCTGGGGCTTATTCCTTCTTTATTTTTTGTGTCTATTTCACTTAAGGGATTGTTCTCGACGGCACTTGACTGAATCGTTGGAGGGGCACTAAAATTACGCCCCATGGGTAAACTGTCCATGGGAAAATTCCACGTTGGAGAGTTGACGTCTACATGGAACTTATTGCCCCAAAACCTATTGACGCAATATTTGGGAAAAAAATCAATTTATAATTTTATTGTTGATGTTAAGGTAGTATATAGAAAATAATCAGACCCAAACTTTGATCACTTACCATAAATTTGGAATTGACTGAAACTGCTTTGGAATTACACCACTGAATTGATTATCTTCGATGTTCCTTGTGTCAGACGTGTACACAAATTATTATAAGATAATTTCAGAACAAGTATGTAAAAGTGTGCGCAAAGTATTGTAGATAAACCTACAGAGAAATGAGAGGAAGATCAGCCAGGTAAATAACTGATCCAGTGAATTTGTTGTTCTGCAAGAACCTTCGGAGACATCGAAAGCGGCAGATGATAATCAGCAAAATATGCGCCCGTAGAAAGTTACTTCCCGATGCATGAGAAGTTTTAAATAAGATGACATAACACTCACAGTCCAGTAAGATTTTTCAGAGATCCAAAAGAACTCGGTAGATCTCCGGTGAAGTCATTGTATGATATATCCCTGGGAGAGAAGAATGAAATTCAATGGAAAAAACAGAAGTGATCGTTATCATTTGACCGGTATCTTCATACGAATAATGAACCGTGGTGTGAAATGCAGTACTAAAGCTATTGGATGGAGAAAACATACAACTCTTTTAGATTCTGCAGGCCAGTAAACACATTGCCAACAGGTCCTGATAGCAAATTGTGGCTTAGATTTCTGCCGAAAAAAGAAGGGATACAGGATAAATTCATTAATGAATAATCGTAAACCAAAACCAGCAAATGGCAGGTCAAGAGATAAACAACTCACAGATGTCTGAGATGTTTCAACGTAGGTAATGAGTGCGGTAGATTTTCTCTCAGTCCGTTGAATGCCATATTTCTGCATGCATATTTGAAGCAAAATCATCACATTTCTGAAAAAATCTGCACACAACTAATACAAGAAGGAAACACTCAAGCTCCCAAGTGCACAAAAAAACAATCATCTTACATATGAGTAACATTAGGAGGTAATTCATCTGGAATTTGACCCACAATGTTATTAGAACTAACATCCCTAACAGAAGAGAAGCACAGTAAGAGCCAAAACAATTTCATAAACACAATTTCATAACTTCAACTCACTAAATTTAGACATCAAATCACTTACAAAAGTTTCAAGCTGCGAAGATCATACAGCTTGCCTCCAAGTTGCCCATTGAGTTCTAGCCCTCCAAGTTTACTGCATAAAATTACAGAACGAATTAAAAATTGCCAATTTAGCAGAATTATAAATAGTTGTTAATTCAGGCAGGGCTTGTATATTACAGGTATATCACAGATGATCCCGAACAGGACACTCCAGTCCATGATTCAGCGCAAGGATCGCCGCTATCAAATTTCCACCTACTCAGCTGCTCTGGGTGGTTCAGGGCCTCGTACAGTTCTTGAAGAGCTCTGACTGCACAGAATAAAAGAAATTTTGTTGAAATTTTTTACTCAGTGAGATGTGAAATTTCAGATTATCTGTGGCCAATAATCTACGCAGACCAAATGATCAAGTTGAATACGTATCGAGAAATCATTTTAACTTACTAGAAATTCCTAATATTGTAGAAATAAGAAAGATAAATCTATTTAATTAATCATGATTGTTCTACATGATTTACTGTAAGCGGATATACACTGGATAATTGCCTTTAAAACGATTACGTTATTTTCCCGCCAGATAATTTTTTTCTACTCCGTCTAACTTGCTGGCCAAGAATTATTAAGTGGGGACAAAAATGTTTTTCGTTTCTCCTGTTTGGCTGCTGAGAAAACTGATGGAACCATACTAAAGTTAAACTAACTGCCTTCTTCATACACAAATTTGAGCAAATCAAAACTTAGATTCACAACTTCGATTTCTTTACTTTTTAGAGTTTTTTTTAGAAACAAAAGAAGAAAAAGAACATCGTGACCAATAATCATCGCAAAACAATCCATATATTTTCATAAAAAAAAATACTCCACAGAAAGAATTTCAATCGAAGTCTACCGTCGAGAGGATCCGTTAAAGCCAGTGCTGGTAAAGCCAGAAGTTCCGAGAAGACAATTACCGCGAGATACAAAGAGAGGCAGTATTTCTTGTCCATTTTCTTGGAAAAAAATAAAGAATTTTCCTGGAAGAAAAACAAACAGAAAATTCATTTGCTCAACGACTTAATAAATAAGAACATATAAAAGATAAGAAAATTTCAAAGACGTAACGCATGCAAGTACGAATAGTAATGGAATACGCACGGTCAGTTTTCTCGGAAAACGATTTTGTATTTTCTCGGGAAAGAAAAAGTGTACGGACTTCTCTTTTTGAGAGAGAAGATCTGTTACTGAGAGTGAGAGTGGAAATGTATATGACCAAATGCAAAAATCCTTACTAAAGCGAGTTGAGTGCCACGTTATTGGAAACCGTTATTGTCGTTAAGAGAACCTGCCACGTGTTAAGTCCTTGTTGGCCGCTTATATATTTTCCACTCTACTAATTCTCTTTAAATTTTTTTTCTAAATTAGGTTTAATTAAGAAAAGTCTCTTTTTATATTTTCAAAAATATATATTTTAAGTTTTTTTTTAATTTTTAAAATTTTGAAATTTTTAATATTTGTAAAAAAAATTTCAAATTCAAAGTCAGGTGTGAGTATAGTTTTGTATTTGAATATAATATTCTTGTTAAAATAAATAATATTTAGTTATTTATTAATTTTTTAATTTTAATATTTAAATAAAAATCAAATGGTTAACAAATGTATCAAACAGGCGGAGTACCCAAACCATTACATTGGGCGTTGGCAGTACCCAAACCATTGGGCCCAAGAAGCCCAATAATTTGTCAAAGCCCACAGCTCCGTCCAGAGGTCGTCTTGGTTTTTGGGTTTCTCATTTCTGTCTCGTCTCTCAAAATGGCAGAGTCAACAAAGAACCAGAGAGAAGCTGAAGGAGAAGAAGATGATTACATGGGTGACCTCACGCAGTTTCTTCCGCCCGAAACCTCTAACCCAGCAAAATCTTCACTCAAAAAGGTCAGTGCATTTCCTTATTACAATAACAAAAATTGCCTTAACACTAATGCTGTAACAGTCTTTTCGCTTAATTCTGTTATTGACTGTTGTTGCTGTTGTGTTAATATGAGTTTTAAGCATCAACATATGGCATAAATTTCCCTCCTTTTTTGTGAAAGTCGATGATAAAAACATGGGTAGGACTGAAGTTTTGAAGAAATGTAAAACTAACAAACCCATAATCTCTGGTTGGCTTGGATTTTTTTTTAATTTAAAAAGTTTTGGTCTCTTTTTGTTAACTTCATAATTTACTGATTGTGCAAAGGTTTTACTTAAATTGCAGTCTACATTAGGATACTGAAAAACCCTAGTTGATCAATTCTCTAAACTAAGGAGAATCAAAGAGAATATATTAGTCATAACTCTCTGCCTTGTTGTATCTATTGGGATGAATGATAGATGTGGTTTTAATTGATTTCTTTTTGTATTGTTTTTAAGCAACTAAGGCTTAGTTTGGGACTTCTATGCATCTGCTTACTTCGAAAGCACAAAAGCTAAAGTTTTTTAGAACACCAATTTTGAGCATGGACCACTCATTTTTTTTCACTTATTCACTTATATTTGTCACAAAAGCTGTAGTTTCAAAGTTATAATACATCAGTAGCAAACCTACCCTAGGTATGGTAAAATATTGATACTAATTCTCTGCAGTATCACAACTAGCAAACCAGTTGTTCAATGTTCAAAGAAAAAGTCAAAAGCTTTCAACTGGCATGAACAGCGTAAGAATGAAAGGGAGAGAAAGCAACAAGAAGAGGACGAACAAACCTTGGCAAAAATAGAGGCTCCAATTCCACAATCTAACATTGGGTTCAAGTTGTTGAAACAAATGGGTTATACGCCCGGTTCATCCCTCGGCAAGGATGGCGCTGGTAGGGCTGAGCCTGTGGGGCTTGAGATTCGAAGGTCAAGAGCTGGAATTGGCCGAGAGGATCCCTATAAGGAGAAGAGGAAGAGAGAGGAGATTGAGGCTGAGAGGAAGAGGAGAAAGGAAGAGAATTTGAGGGAAGAGTTTGGGTCTAGGCAGAAGTTGCAATGGCGAAGTCGAAGAGTGATCGTCAATTTCTATAAGGCAAAGGCAGCTCTTGATCAATTGGAGAACAAAGAAGTTGTGCCTGAGAAGAAGGAGGATGATGAAGATGGTGGTGAAGAAGAAGAAGAGAGGAAGAAATCACAGAGGAGGTATGTTCTTCAGTAATTTTTTTGTCATTTTGAGTTCTGTTTTAGCTAGTTATGGCTTTTCTTAGACCAAGTTAAGAGTGATTCAATTGAGGAATATGGTTAAATTAAGCATCTTGATGACAAGCTTCTGATTAATATTAGTGTTGGATGCAATTAGGTGGTTCCTGCTCCAAAATTATTAATTTTTGTCTTGTTGCATGATAGTGACTAAAATGTTTTCCAGCTTAACTTGATTGCAAGAAAGATAATTCATAGCTATGGCTGGTTAATTTTTGTATGGTTGGTTTAGGATAAATACAAGGTCAAGCATGTCAGATAGGAATGCAATTTTCAAGTTTTCTGTTTGCTTGTAAGGAAATACTTTCCTCTGGATGGTAAATTTTCCTCCAAAAAAGAGGCCTAAAGAAATTTCACTTTTAAAGCATCACTTTATTTTTCTGGTATTGGTTAGTGTATGTGAATACTACTCGAGGGATTCATATAGCTTGGCGACGTGAATCATTAAGTTTGTTGATCACATGTTCATAACTTAAAAAAATATGTATCGTGGATGCTTTCGGATGTCCATGGTGGATGATGTTACTGTTGTCAATGGATGCAGGATTTGCAAGATATATTGTTGAAACTGAGAGATGAGTATCATTACTGCTTATTCTGTGGATTTCAGGTAAGCTTGAAACCAAATTTAAATCTGAAACCCTGGCACTTGTATCCAAGCTCAAATTCCAACTGTCTATTGATAAACCTGCTTTTCTTTTCAGTATGAATCAGCGGAAGCACTCTCATCCAATTGCCCCGGAACTAACGAAGATGACCACTAGAGTGCACAAGTTCAGGCTGCCAAACTCCTGTTTGTTCTGTGGCATTTAATGGTTGGAAATCTTGCAACACACAAGACTGTTGAGCTTTCACAGAGCTGGAGAGTGATGCATAATCCTTTGATTCTTGCCAAACTGAGTGTTTTTGCTTTAAAATGCTCGGCTTTTGTAGAATCAGCATGAGCTAAAAGCAGAAAAGCATCCAAAATTGGATTGCCGATTGCCATTGAGGATTATAACTGTGGTACACCATTTCAACATATGGCAATGTCTTTGTTTTCTTGGCCCATAGAAAGAAATTTTTGTTGGTGAAGAATTTGTTGTGTCACAGAACAGACCACTTGTGGCTAAAGAAATTTCAAGTCGGTTGAAAATTCAAATTATGTTACATCTTTGGACAATGAACATGCAATTTGGGTGCAGTTGATTAGTATTTCTGTTTTAGCACCATTGTTCTTTTGATCTTTTTAGCACCCGTTTGGGATTGAAATGTGGATTTTAATCCTCTTTTACTGTAAAATAAAATTCCTAGCTGTTAAAGTATGACACGTGGATGATTGTTAAAACAAGAACATGAAGGAGCCCTGACCTGGCCATTCCTCTTTCCACTAACAGTTCTGATAAATTTCATCTAGTTAAAACAAGATCATAAATTCTGTAAAAATTCAAGAACCCTAATTTAACTACTTGAAAGAGAGTGAACTTGACATTACCTGTCCCCGACAAAAGAAAAAAAATGAAGAATGAGCCACACTTTGAAATGAATCTCTGCAGCTCTAGACCCTATCACAAATCGAAAACAGCTTAAAAATTATTGATTTTACCTTTAAATTTATACTTTTTAAGTAAGTGATATGCCAACGATTACAAAATCAACATCTGGCAAATCAGAGTTCCTGCCATTATTATTTTAGAGACAACAGTAGTAAAAGCTTTAGAGACAACAATAGTAAAAGCCCTAGTCGACGAACAACTAGACAATTCTCAGCGGGATAGAACGGAGGTAGCATGCTACATGACAGCATTTTGCAATCTTCGGAAAACGCAAAACATAGTATCGGTTTGGGTATCATACGACAAATACAAAAGTCAAGGTCACAAGCCCTGCATATTGCACAAAATTAATTCCAAAGACAAAATGAGGAAATGATCAGCGCATCTGCTACATGGAATTGCCACAAATCCTAGTGCTTGTAAGCTCCATAAGTAACTGTACAAGGAAGGGATCACTCAAAGTGACCAATGCATCTCCAGGGTGGAGTCCTCATAGTCCCTGGGATGCTCAAGATCCATGTACAGCCTTGTACTAGGTAGAGATAACTCAAGCTCACCAGAAAAATTACTATCAACAGGCTCTGAAGAAGGACCTAAACCCAGTTGAGGGCGCAATTGGTGTGAGCTGCTACTGGCTTCATTGCCCTTGAAACACCATGACATGTTCGTATATTGGATACAACGAGACGATACTGGTTGAGCTACAGATTTGCTTTCGACTTGCATCAGGTCACCCACCCCGAGTCCTGATGCTCGGGATCCGGAGCCCCATGGTTCATTTGACAGAAGAGAGAGAGCACAGCTTGAGTCTGCTACTCCTGCAAAGCATTCTCCAGATGGAATGCCAGGACCACAGAAACCAGTCCCGCCAGCTGGACACTGTAAGTAAAAGTCAGGTGGAGGATTCTCAGAGTGGTGGTGCCATGGTGGATGTGGAAGAGGCCTTGCCGTGATGTTGGTTTGGTTCCCAGGCACTTGCTCTGAAACTCTCATAACAGGCCATCCATCCCTCACAGTGACACCCTGGTACGCACTGAAGTCAACCAGAAATCCTCCCCCTCGGCCATTGTTCTCTATCATTGCAACATCAACATTCAAACTAGTTATGATAATTGTAAAAAGCTATGAGCATTTTGAAAATGAATTTGTACACATGATTTCTAACCAATGACAGATGAAGACAGCCTGCCATAACGAGTGGCCGGTACTGATCCCAGAGGTGGCTTCCTCCGGCGCTCATTATGGCCCGCCAAGCGCCTGCGGCAGCTTCGCTTTCCTTGGTCAAATTCTGGAAGCAGATGAAATCTGGCAGAAACTACCAAAGAAGCTATTAAGATTAATAGATAAAGGAAAACATATGCACCAATTATTTCAGCAGAAAATCAGCCTCAGGAAATAAATTTTTGGAAATTTCCTTTACCAAATTTTTTTCTCACATTTTCCAGGTTCCTCCAAAATTTAAAATATAATGCATAAATTGAGAAATTTTAACAAAAAATTTACAATATATAACTAAAAAACTTAAGTGGATTGTTATTATGCAGACACAGCGGTCGTATTGTAGACTTGACTCTAGCCTGACATCCTTGTGCTAATTGCTTTGCTTTTTCTATTCACTGGTAACCATGGGAAATTTTTGAATGAAATTGCATTAGTGACATCTATGTTGCAACTAAAATTATATTTGGTAAAATTTACCTCGAGTTATACGAACAAGCAGGCACAAGTTCCTTCCTTGATTACAGAAATATTCTATTATACATGCTTCCAACAATTTTCAAAAGCAAAAAGAAGTCTCAAGCAGAAGACAAATGGTTAAGTGCCAAAACATTTATATATCAACCAAAACCAAGATTTACCAAAGACAAGAACAAAGTCCAAAACCTCCCCAAGTATCAATTAAATCACAAAAATTCCAAACACAAAACAACAAGTAACTACAACCAAGAACAGTATCCACACAAACCCCAATTAAACTAAAGCTAAATAAACTAATAAATTCAGAGATTTAACGAGATCAAAATTAGCTAACGTGCACACTGGAATTGTGTAGGATTGGCATTCTCAATCGAATGAACAAGAAGAAACTTTATTTTTTTTTCCAAGAAATAAAAAGAAAAAGTGGAGCTGACCTGCTACACTGCTGGCAAAACCTTTGCTCAAGACCAGCAACAATAACAACAGGAGATTTAGAATGCATACCACAAACTTTATGCCTAGAATAGTACGCTTTAGCATCACTCAGATCAACTTTACATCCTTCCACTTGACACCTCGGCGGCTGACCACCACTTTGCACCATTCTTCCGCCGCCGCCAGCGCCACCTCCATCACCTCTCACCTTCCTCCCAGACCCGAACCCGGATGAAGAAGAACAACCAGAACCGGACCCTCCTGAGGCATTATTAACTTGAGTAAAATTATTATTATTCCCACAAGAATTACCACCCACATCTTCAAAGTAGATTTTCTGACCGAACTTCAAACCATGAAGTGATTGTCGTCGAGGAATCACCGGACTTTCTCATTAAAGAGCCTGAACCCAGCTCCATATCAGGCTAGTAATAGCATCCATTCATTGTTCTGTTGATGTGCGTGATTAGAGAAAGCAAGACAGGAAAATGGGTTCGGCTTTAGCTTTAGTTCTTAAGGTCTAAGATTTGAGAAGATTCAAAGAAAAAACCTTCAAAGAAAGAACCAGGTGAAGAAAGAGTTCAGTATTTTTGGTGGGGTAAAAAGCTTTTGACACCTGACAGTGATGATGATGCTGGCCCAAGCCAGCGAGGGGAAAGTGCAGTACACTCTGAAGAAAAACAGAGAGTTTTTGTTTGTTGTGTCATAAAATATCGAAGGAAGAGGGAAAAAAAATAAAAAGAAAAGCTGAGAGAGAAAATTGAAAATAATAACACTTGTGTTCTTTAAAGTAGATAAAGAGAAATGAGGAGATGGTGTACTTTAAAAATAAATAAAAAAAGTAACAAACAAACAAGACAAGACAACAACTCATTTGGTTAGTTTGTTACTCTACACTTCTTACAAGACTAACTAAAGAAGTTTGCAACTCTTCTAAACTGTTGTTTCAGTCAAACTTCTTCTGTTTACGTACCATTCCTTTTCTTTATAAAATTTAATTATAACATATTTAATATTTTAAATTTAAAATTTATATATTATTTATTTTAAAATAGGAGTTTTGCCAGAAACAGAAGAGAGATGCTGGGCTATTTTTGGTATTCAATGAAGAACGAATGAGTATGCATGTCCTGCCCTGCTCTGCTCTGTTCTCTTCTGTTTAGAGATGAGACTTGACTGTAAAATTCTGAAGCCTATCAGCTGATATGATCTGAATCAGTGAAGAAAACTGGTGTACTTTCACCCATTGAAAAGAATATAATGGAATCCTCCCAACCATTTTCATTTCATAGCCTTAAAATTAGGTGGGTTGATTTTTATGACATTAATATAATAAAATTATTTAATTAATAAAATAAAATAATTATTTATTAATAATAAAAAAATATATAAATAATTTTTTTTTCATGAGACTAATTGAATTATAAATTTTTTATTTTTATTTATTATTAATAAATAATTTTATTTTATTTTATTTTATTAATTAAATTATTCTATCACTTTGATTATATTAATATAATATAATCATTTCGCTTAAAAATTTATTAAATATACGATCAAAAATATAAATATATAATAATCAATAATTTGTGAAAAACAAGTTTTTCGATAAGTGAATTAAATGTTTGTACAATATTTGCAATAAAAATTACTGTCAATATGGTTAGATTTATGAAGAAGATTATTTTGATTTTAATTTTAAAAAGTAATATTTTTATTTAATTTTTAAATTAAGTTTCTCTCTCTATTTTTAAATTAAGTTAATTCAAAGTTATCTTCTTAATTTTTTTGCTCGACAATATCTACTTACAAATAGTCAATAAAATAAAATAAAAATTACAATTGCACGTTTTAAATATTTTTATAAAAAATTATCGATTATATAATAATAATCGATATTATCTCGTAACATTATTTGAGTTTGTTCTTTCAATTTTAGGTTCATGTGCTTAAAAGGTGACATATTGTCTTTTGCTCCATATTGAATAATTGATAATTGAGTACAAAAAGTGCAACGTTATTTTTTAAAATAAATAATACAATGATGTCATATAATATCAAAATAATATGATATTTATAAAATATATTTTTCATGTCGGTACGATAAATTAAAATAGTATTTAAAATTTTTAGAAGAAAGAAAATTATATCAATTATTGCTATTATTTATAAATTATATAACTATCCGTGCATGTCTTAATACACAAAATTGATGACAAAAAACACATATAATAAATTTTTATTTTTTTAAAAATATAATTTAAAATTAATTAAAAATAGTTAGATAAAGCGTGCGTGCACGCGTGCTTGGCTCATGTGTGTGATATAAGTTAGGGTTTCAACTCTTGTCTTGAATTTGTGAGAGTCTCAAAAGAGTAAAATTCTTGAAATAATATGTAAAAATTAGGGGCCTAATTATAATTTTTATGTATTTAATTTTCTTTTTTATAATTACAAAATCTACCATTTTTTTAATGGGTTTTTTCTTTGCATGTTGGGATCAAATTCCCTCAAAAGATTTGAAATTTCAACTTTGGAGATTTATAATTCCTAAGTATGTCACGTTCCTATGCTGCAATAACACAATGTATAAATTTTTATACCTGCATACACGTGTGTATAGATATCCGTACATACTAATTTTTTTAAAATTTTATATTAATTTTTATTATTAATTTTTTAATTATTAAATTAATGTATTTTTAATAATTAAAATTTAATCCAACAAATAGAGCAAATAAATAATAAAAATAAAATAAGAATTTGAGAATAAGAAATGAAAGAATCATGCAATTAAAATTAATTGCATAATTAAATTTTTTAATACAAAATTAAAAAAACCCATATGAAAATATAAAATAAAAAATTAGTTATAAGAGTTGAAGTCTTGATTTAAAAATTTTACCAGCCTGCCTGCATTTGCATTTAAAAGAAAAAGCAAGAAAGTGGGGCTCCAACAGTGAGTCTTGTGGTGCATTCTTTATTCTTGCAAGCACTTTTCCATGAATTTCTGCTTCTTGCAAGCTGGAAAGCGCCTCAAATAGATTGCAGTGAAAAAAACAAAAAAACAAGAGTTGATTTCCATGCCCATAATGAACAGGTAATGCGCACAGTAGTCTGGAAAAATGATTCATCCGGATCCCCCACGTCCTCGTCAAGTAACACAATAATCAGAATAGGTGCAAAATACCCAAGAGCTAAAAGGTTGATATAGACACTTGGAAAAGCATCTATCATATTGCAAGGAAAGAATTCCCACAAGTTGCATGAAAACTACAGGAAAAAGAGAGAACAATGAGAGGTTTCTGCAGATCTGCATTGTTTTGGGATCCTACACCCTCCATATACGCTCACAGATTCAACAAATCCAGGAAAAGTTTTTTTCAGTACCACAAACTGATGTGATCAAAACAAAGGAGACAAGTTGAAAAGGAAAGCATGTATTGATTTCATGATTTTGCTTGGAAAGTCCATTCACGGAGGTCCTGTCTACCTTGTTATGACTGGAACACGACAAATCCACCCAAATGATCCAAGTCAAAACAAAAATGTATCCTCCAGTTGATTGAGATTGAACTGGTAAACGCACAAATGCTCCTCAAATTTTGTATGCATTGTATTCCTAGAATGAACTGGTAAACGGGGTGCACTGATAATTTCATATTTAGATCTTGAGTTTCACTTTTAACTGAGATTCATGATTGAGGAAGTTAAGAAAAATGCAGAAACTCAAGCACGAGCAAAAGCTATAGTATTACATAAAAGAGTCATATTTCAGACTTCATCACGCAAATAACCCTCTAATTCATAAAGAGGCACAGAATAGGAATTATTGGAAGCTAAACAATGCATCATGCTCAAAATACATCTCAATCATTTTCACAATTTTTCTGCATTTTCAGTTTTTAACACCAGAAAGAGTCCAATAAAAAATATGCAAATCTCAAAACACTCCAAGAGAATCATTAGTGCGACTGACTGATGTATTCTGTTCTTTCAACAGTCTTCTATAAAGGCTTTGTGATCATCGGTGCGCAAAGCATTAATTCACTCCTTTCCAGCTTTCCAAGTCTTCAGTTTCATTTCTGAGCCTCAATCTGCATCAATGTACTAACATGTACAAATCAGAGGCCCAGGAATTGAATCGCATTCACATTAGAACAGAGCTGGGGTTTGGTTTACATTCATGTAATATAATTTCTTTTCTTCAACACAAACAAAATTTCTCATGACCCTACTCAAGTCTCTCCATTCCTGTTACTTTAGGCATCTTCCCAAAGTATGTGTATAATATACCGTTTTCTCATAAAAAAAAATGAAAAACAAGAATAAGAACGAAATATAATTGTATGACAGCAAGAAAAGTAAAGGTAATATAATATATTTTTCTACCAAGTGCAGAAGTACCAACATCAGAAGACTGGAAAAACAACTTTGAATGGTAATAGTTGGTAACTTCATACAGGACTACAAAGGCATTGTATAATTTTTGGCAAAACCTCCCAACCAAAATCATCCCATCGGAAGAAATGGCCCTCAGAAAGTAACAAAAATAATAAAGCAAATGCTGAAAGAAATATCCAGAACCGTCTGCAAGCCAACAAATGAGTTATATTCTATGACTTATCTGGCCATAGAAATGAAGGTATGAATGCATCACAAAATCTAAGCAAATCACTATTTGCATTCGATACCAGCTTCAGCAGCCTGACATGGCTTGTTTTTTTGCCCACTCCCATTCTGTCGGAAACCAACTGACTTTGTGGAGTCATCAGGGGTTTATTTTAACTCAATACCATTCTCATATTTTTCTCTAATGATATTATTTTTTGCCTGTGTGGACCTCTTCCGCTTACATCCATTTGCTGAAGCAACCACATTCTTCGCATCTTTGCTAGAGATTGAAACTTTTGGGTCATGGCCATCTTCTTCTATCTTCTTGACTTCTCTTTCTTCTTTGACATCATCCTTCAACGGCTTTTGTGGTCTTCCTCTCCTCCTATACGCTGGAATCTTTTACTCTTCACCACTTCCAGGATCCTTCTGAGAAGCAATAATGGTTAGCTTTTCCCCCTTTCCTGTACCTCTTCCCATTTATTAAGCAATGTTAAAAGAAAATTTTTCCACCAACTTAAAAACTTTTCTGCAACAGAAACAGAAAAACCATGTGAACCATATCGTGTCAAGAACGAATTGAACATCTTCTCAGATGTTTATATAATTGAACCACAAGCATAAGATTTTCACTCTTATTAATAACAAAAATACCATAAACAAAGCACTTCCATTTGATATTGAAAGTCAACCAAACTCAAAAAAGCTCTAAGCCCAATAAAACTGTCAACTACACAATCCTCTTTTGGGGTATTCTGCTCTACTAATAGCTCATTTCACATAAAAGCATGTCTAAAAATTCTAAGAGATGGCTCGGTTGCATGATCTCATAATTTCCAAAAATTGAGAACTGAAATCAACCATAAGTTTGGTTTTCCGTAGCCAAAATTAATCAGAATTGCATATTCTAAATTATAATTCTTTTTTCTTTCCTACCAGTTTCATGAAACTAAATCAATTATCAGTCGCATCAATTTTAAAAGAATTGGAAACTCTATGTATTTTGCATCAAGAAATTATTATATCATCTCTTAAAAAGCAAAACCAAATCTGAATATAATTCCAAAACCAAACCTGAAAACATATTCATTCCATGAACCAAACAACAACTAAATTATCTGAACCGTAAAATCACAACAGAATCTATAATCATCTTAAGCTTACCAGCAAAATAATAAACTTTGAAGAAAACAGTTTTCATTCAGTCACCAAAAACAATGACAACATCTAAGATTTTTCTTAATATCAGCAACCAAACAAGCATTCACATTCTTACAAACTCAAAATACAAAAACAAAAACATATCTCTGAATTGCAAGTAAAAGAAAAAGGGAGGAAGAAGAAAAATGAAGTTGACCTCATAACATATATCCATTTTCTGCATCGTTGATATAAATCCCATTTCTCAGAATCTGATCAGAACGATCAAGAAACAGAGATAAACCCCACGAAGCCAGTGGGATTGGAAGTGAAGAGTTGTCGAAACTCAAAAAGATTTACCCTTCTTTTAGGGGTTATAGAGGAAATTTGCCTCCCTTTTTTTTTCGATATATATAAATAATTTTTTTAAAGTAATAATTTTATTCTTATAATAAATTACAAAAAAATATATTTTTATTTATATAATTATAAATTAATTAAAAACTAAATCTATGTAATTTATTTATTTTAAAAATAAGTATACTTAATTATTTTATTTTTTATAAATAAATAAATTAAATATATATTTATTTTTTTAGTTAATTAATTTATATTAAAAATAAATAAATATATTTTTTTTGTATAAAATTTACCATAAAATAAAATTACAATAATTTTTTAAAATATATATAATAATTTTTTTTTATAAATTATTAATATATTTATTAAATTTTTATTTATTATTTTAGTTTATGAACAAAGTGGTATGATAAATAATATCATTTATTAAAGTTTGTTATTAAATAATATCATTTTTGTAATTATTTAACTAATTTATTTTATGTTATCAAACTCAATGTCAGTAAGAAAAATTTATAGATTTTTAACAATAAAAATACTTTATAATCTCTATAAATTAACAATATAAAATTTTTTAATTATAAATTATATTAATTTACTTATTTATTAATTTATAAAACTGCGTTTGAAAATAATGCTCTCAAAAAGAATTGCAACAATGAGTTTTTTAAAAAATTTCACGTGAAAGTTAGTCGAGGTATGATATTAAATACACTCACTCAAATGGTCATCGGATGCAATAAAATTTCATAATTAATTATATTTAAAAATTTAGCAAATTATTAATTTATGTTACGAACAAAACTATAAAATTATATAAAAGAATTTTTAAAAAAATTATCATATTAATTTATTAAAACTATTAATTTTGTCTATTAGCTCAAGTCCAGGCCGTAAAAGATTATTACATAACAAAAGTTAGTAATTTATTGAATATTAATTTATAAAAGTTATATTGTATAAGCCCTCAAGTCTCCACTTGACTATGATCAACAATTCTTGACAACTTCTAGTTCAGGTTGGGAATTCTCGACCTGATTGAAGACATTTTAGATTTTTGTTACTCCAGTCCATATCATAAACTATATATGAAGGAGTCAACCATGCTGATTATCCTTTGGCAAAGGTTCAATAAGAGAAAGCATAGTCTATAAATATTGATCTCATTTCTCTTTCATTCTCAAAGTTCCAAAAATATCCATTAGTAATTTTCGTTGGTTTCAACTGTCAGAAAGTAAAATCGTCAGTTTCACTGCTACACTAGGTGTGGATGTCCTTTTTCCTAATGCATAATATGAAAATTTCCAGCTAAACAATCTATCATAATGTCCACCATTCTATGTATTTCTACGAGCCTTGCCAATAACCTTACCAGTATAACAAGATCAAGAAAGCGGTCAGTTTGGTACCATGTGAAAGCCTAAATTGAGAGTTTTAACCTCAAGGCAGTGCCAATTTCAATGCAAAATAAAACTGGAAATGGGGCCATATTCTACATTCTAATAGATATTTAAGTTAAATAATTGCTAAGAAAACAGATAAATATTCTTGCAAATAATTTACCTGGTGATGAATCCTCTTGGCTTCATACATTACTATTGCCACTTGGATGAAATTGGCTTTGTCTAAAATGAAATCAAGAATCTCCATGCAACCTCAGTAAAGACTTGCATTGCAGAAGCCATTAGTCTTGTGTTATTATAGAACGATATCTTGCAGTAAGAACATTTCTTTTCTTTAAATTCTGCCACACTTGAGGGCCTCTCGGATGGAGATTTACATACCTGGTTGCAAATACTTCATCCGTGCATGAAACCAATGTACTCAAGGCCAACGTAGGTTCAATGACTCTCTGATCTTTAAGCCAATTATACATTAAATATCGATGTTTGACCCTCTTCATATTGTACATAAGATACTGTGGGAACAGTAATAAAGATGAAAGAGGGCAGCCTAAATCATTTAAGAGAAAATTAATCTTCATTTCAATGACTTCTTTTTTCTGTTTAAGAATTAGAGGGGTTTTTCTTATCATTTTGCAAACATCATTTCGTTCAATACCAGCTTTCACAATACAATCAAATCTCTCCTGCAGTTCCACGGCTCTGACTCGCAGATCCCTGAGTGCTTTTTCCAATTGCTTTGAGTTCTCTTCAAATCCCATTTCCAACAAGAACTTGGTCTTCACCATCTCTGATCCTTCTTTTTCATCTCTTGATTTTGGTAATGGCTTGACTCTTGACCCCAGAACCCATTTCTTCATTTCCTGAGGATTCTCCTGGATGAGTGCACGTAGACGTTTTTTTCCAATATTCAAGCTTGTCAGTAAGCTACTAGTTTTCTTCAAAGCACATGAACCCAGCAACAGAGGGTGAGAGTGTACAATTTTCCCAATCTCCTTTGCATCCATCTCAATCTCGTTTAGGAACATAACACATTGCCTCAAATTCATAAAAAAATCCCCCACTTTGATTTCCGGGTACTGCTGAAATATTGAACATATATCATTCATTGAGGTTCCAAATTTGATTAGAAACCCGACCAGTGTAAGTGCCATATTCCCTGAACCCTCGACGAGAATTTCAGGATGCTGCCTGATTAGTCTTCCTAACTGCTTCTCGCTGCAACCGATCTTGCCACATAAGTTTAAAAAAGTAAGCATCATTTTCCAATTAGGAGATTTCTGCTCCAACAAATTTTCTTCAATCCAACTGAATTCAATTCCCATACTCTTCAACATCTCTAAGAACTTAACAAACTCCAAATTTACTTCCCCAAGAAAAAGATGAGGAAAACACACGATAATCTTTCGTATGAAAGACTGACTAAGCCCCAGTTTCTCATAAGCTTGAAGCTTCGAAGGCAAAACCCCAACATCATATTGAAAAATTTCCATTCCTTCAATATAAATCTTCCCTATCTTATTCCGCGCAATACCATAATTACACAAAACATGATGATTCTCCAACAACAAATCATCATCACTCAAAAACATCAAATTGCGTGGAAGAAGAGGACTATACTCACGAGGCTCCAATCCCAAACTCTCAAAGAAAGGCTCAAATTCATTAATAGGATGATACCTCAAAAACCGTGCAATCGACCGGCCAATATCTGCCTCAATATCAACCTTCCTTAACATCTTTTCAAGAAAAATAGGTGAGTTTTTGCTCATATGTTCAGCATCCATGAACTGCAAATTCCTAGTGGAATGCAAATACTCCAATAACGCGGCTTGAGCTTTTCTTCTAACGGAAACAGTAATTTTACTAACATCTCCATTAGCCAACGAAATTCCACCATCATTTTCAGGTTTCAGAGCTTTTTTGGTTCTATAAAATCTAGGGTTTTGGGCAAAATAAAATGATCCAATTGGTTGAAATTTTGGTTTTGATGATGTAAACTGGTTTTCAACAAAATTTGAACCAACCCATTTGAGAATACATGTTGCTCTAAGTTTCCACAAATGGTTCATGATTAGACAACTAACGAAAAAACACAAAAAAAAGGCTAAGTTTAAGCTCAAACAGACATAAAGGCGAAGCTTTTTTAAGCTCAAATAGAAATAACGGCGAAGTTTTTGCTTGATTTTTGCCTTACCTTTTGAGCTTTACCAGATGTGGGTTGCTCTTTTTTTGATGATTCAGTAGCCGCCATTTTTATTCTTCGATTGCAGAACGGCTACCAAATATTCACTGCCACTCCCTGGTTCCGTTTTGCAGAAACGATAAATCTATCAGGGTTCTAGATGGGTATTTTGGTCATTTAACAAACACACATAAAAATACTCTTATGTCTATTATTCCTTAAATCCAGAAAATAAAAAAATTATGTGTGTCTTTTTATAAAATAAATTTTAACATTTTATTAAAATCAAAAAAATTATTTTTTGCTCCCGTAATAATTATTTATTATTTACTTCACAATTTTTTTTTGTTAATAAAATAAATATTGCTGTTGGATTGATGATGTGATTTCAAATTCTCTGGAATTCACTTGGGTGTCAATTTGTTGCATATACTTTGAATGAACAAAATAACAGTAGATGAATTTTTCAACCGGTACAAGCAACAAAATTCAAAAGCTTCAACAAAAACATGGAGATAACTTGCATGGCAGAATTCATAAGGGTTTACATTGCAAGAAACATGTTCTGAAAGCACAATTAACTGAAAGTGTTTAATAAGTTAACAAGGAACAAATTCAAAAATTACAGCAACTAAATCCCAAACCCAGAAACAAACTTGGGGTCATTCTGAATAAATTGTTTCTTCAGATCCTGCCAAACTTCAGGGCCTTTAGGATGACGATTTACAAACTGCTGCATAAAAGATTTATCTGAATATGAAATTACAGTACTCCAGGCCAAACTAGAATCTGCCTTTCCCTGATCTTTAAGCCAGTTATACATTGATAACCGAAGCTTGATCCTCTGTTCCGTGTACTTAAAATAAGATGGGAACGACACGAGAAATGATACAGGTTGACATAAATAATTCACAAGAAAATCAATCTTTGTTTCGATGACACCTTTTGTCATATTAAGAATTTGTGGGGTTACTCTAATCATTTGGCAAACATCCTTCCTGTCCAAACCAGCATTCACGATACAATCAAATCTCTCCTGAAGCTCAGCTCCTTTGCCGCGAAAAACCTTCAGTGCCTTTTCCATTTCCTTTGAGTTCTGAACATATCCCACATCCAGCAAAAACTTAGTCTTCAGTATTTGTGATCTTTCTTTCTCTGATGATAAAGGCCTGACACTTGAACCCAGAACTAGTTTCTTCAGTACCAGCGGATTCTGCTGGATGAGCTTGCAAAGTCTCTTCTTCCCAACATTCAAGTTAACAAGTATGGTATTAGTTTTCTTCAAAGTACATGAACCTAACAACATTGAGTGAGATCGGAAAATCTTTGCGATTTCATTAACCATCATCTTAATCTCAAACAGGAAAAAAAGGCACTGCTTCAAATTCAAGAAAAATTTTCCCACTTCAACTTGCGGGAACCGCAGAAACATGGAAAGTATCTCTGCCCTTGTACATCCAAACTTTAATAGCAACCCAATCAGTGTGTGTGTTGAATTACTTGAATCCTTGAAGAGAAGTCCTGGATGCTGCTTAATTAATCTACCTAACTGCTCATTGTTGCAACCAATTGTGCTAGCTAATTTTAAAAAACTAAACATCACACTCCAATTTAAAGAACCTTGTTCCGACAAATGGCTCTCAATCCAACATGATTCAATACCTATACTCCTCAGTCTCTCCAATGCCTTGACAAACTCCATATTTACATCCCCAATCAAAATATAAGGACTACAAACAATAACCTTCCCTACAAAAGACTGGCTAAGCCCCAGCTTTTCATAAGCTTGAATCTTTGACTGCAAAATACCAACATCATATCTAAAAACTTCTATGGCCTCCTTATAAATCTTCCCCATTTTATTTCGTACAACACCATAATTACACAACACATGATAGTTCTCAAGCAACAATTCATCATCACCCAAAAACATCAAATTGCGCGGAAGCAGAGAACTATACTCTGAAGGTTTCAACCCCAAACTCTCAAAGAAAGGCTCAAACTCATTAATAGGATGATACTGCAAAAACCGGGCTATCAACTGCTCAATATCCAACTCATTTTTAAACCTTTCTAAAAGTTTTTCAAGAAAATGTGGCGAGTTTTTACTCATATGCTCGGCATCCGTGAAGGGTAAATTCCTAGTGAGATGCAAATATTCCAATAATGCACCTTGAGCTGCTCTTCTAGAAACACGAGATATTTTTCTAACATTTTCCCTACCAGCCAGTGAAGTAGCACCAAAACTTCCAATATTTGCATTTCCAAGAGCTCTTCTAGTTCCATACAGCCTAGGGTTTCTGACAAAGTAAAATGACCCAGTTGGCCAAGATGCAGATTTTGATAATTTGATGTAGTTTTCAAAAAAAATTGAAGAAACCCAATTGAGAATACATGTTATTCTACGTTTCTGCCAACAAGTCATCAATATATGTACGAAATATGAAGAGAAATTCCCGATACAATACCCCCAACAAAATATGTTTGGTAATCTATCTTACCCAGGAATTTTCATGATTGGCCTCAACAGAGTAAAGACTTGGAGCTTTAGCAGCAGTAAATATCGTCTTCTTTTTGGTTAATCAATGGCTTGTACGCACTGAGATGCATTTGAAGAAGAATTTCCGGCTCCGGCTGCTTTTCCCACACTTTCTCGCATTTCAGTGGGAAGTCAGAATTGACACAAGGGAAAATTTTGAAAATAATTTTATCAAATTAATTATAATAAATAATTTTATTTTTATATTTTAATAAAATATTATATAATAAATAAATATCAAATTTAATATTAAAAATTATAATAATTTAATTACGTTTATAAATAATAAATAAAAAAATTTATAAACCACCGTATTAACAT
Organism: Xylocarpus granatum; assembly: GCA_019650275.1. Taxonomy (NCBI): domain Eukaryota; kingdom Viridiplantae; phylum Streptophyta; class Magnoliopsida; order Sapindales; family Meliaceae; genus Xylocarpus; species Xylocarpus granatum. The sequence continues at coordinate 47,581 of BNST01002037.1, forward strand.
GATTATCATCCATTAGATTATAAAATTTAAATTTATAAAATAATTAATTATGTTAATTTACTTTTAATTAATTAAAAAAAACCCTTAAAGAAATAAAAATTAAAATAAAAAATTTAATATTATTTTAAAAATTAATAAATTATTAAAATATTAATAATTTAAAAAATTAAATATTTAATAAATTTATTAAAAAATATAATTATTTAAAGCTTACATCTCAGAGTTTTCCTCCGAACATCAAACATTAAAACACATTTATAATGTTTCTGTTAAGATGTTTGCAAGTTTGTAGGCAACAAATTTTATCATGAAAAAGAAATATTGGATTTGCAGGCATAAAAACCCAAGAAAAGTAAAAAAGAATTTATTTAAAAATTATTATTATCATTAATTACTTCTCATTAAAGTGTGCAAGAACTTCATCTTCCCTATCAATTAACAGAGGTTTCTAAATAGCATTCTCATCTGCTACTTTCTGGCTGGCTAAAGTTACAGAAAAATACAGAAATAAAAGACCATCAATAACCCTATCTTCTACATCAAAACTTTCAGCTACTTTGTTACTCAAAAGTGCTTGTGACTTCTATTCTTTCCTTCACGAAGCTGTTTCACATCCACGGTGCAGTATCTTCAACTGCAAAAGCCAGAAAGACGTGATAGAAAGTCAGGCATAAAATCAGAGAGCTGGAAGTTAAATAAAATAAACAATGAGGAAGAAAACATTGAAATGGGATATTACCGTATTGATATAGGGGTTTGATTATTGCTTCCCCATGTAATACGGGAATCCACCCATTCCTAAAGGAGTAGATGGCGGATGTCCAATTGGTCCAATTGGTTCCTTCTTTACAGGAACCGGTGGATAAGAAACTGAAGGTTGCAAAGGATACGGTGCAGGTGCTGCAGGAGGACTTGTGTACGGAGGAGGAAATGATGGTAAGTTTTGAGGGTAAGAGTAACCAACAGGAGCAGTATTAGCTTGTGGTTTGCCAGGCTGCGGATATCCACCTGCCAAATGTAATGGCAAAGGAGCCACAGCTGCAGGCAATTGTGGTTGCAATAGCTTGCCCTTGTTGGAATCAGCAAGCTTCACAATGATAGTTCGCCCCTGCAATCAGGCACGAAATTGTGTATTTACAAGGCAACAACACTCGCTCTGAAGAATTTTTGCCAAAAGCAGCAAAATTTCCCTCTCCTTGTGTACTAAATTCTTCCGAGGTTAAATTTCAGATTTAATGAATAACAATGGCTCCCGCAGATTATATACAAGACACTGGTAAACTTCAGGCTCCATTGCTAAACTTTCAAGCAAAATATTGCACATGCAGCAAGTGCGGAGTTAGGATTGGATAGGAGCTATGATTGACATTGTGATGAGGCCAAAATGTAAGAATAAAAAAAATGCAGGGGCCAAAACAAAAAATAAAACCTATTTTCAGGAATTAAATTACTAAAAAATGCCTATTTATTTAATAATTTCTTTCTAAATGATGCAATATAACTTACCCCAAGAATCTTTTGTGGATCATCTATGGCTTTCTTTGATGCCTCAACAGTTTTGAATGTAACAAAGCCGAATCCACTAGTCGAACAGGAAAAAGACAATGATTCTTTAATACAATTGACAGTTTTACCAAGTATCAAAAGAAAATTCATAAACAAACGAGAGTGATACAATACCGTGATTCATTTGTATCCTTGTCATATGCAACTGAACCTTCCTCAATCTCGCCATGTCTTGTGAAAAAGTTCAGCAGCATCTCAGTTGTTACATCTGGCGAGAGTCCCCCAATGTAAAGCTTCCTCTGAGCTAGATCAGGTGTAGCATTCACCCCTGATAATCCCTCACAGGCTAAATTACAAACAGCCATGCGGCCCTAAAAATAAATTAAATTAAGAAATACATGAATTTAAGCGATCAAAAAAAGTGAAGTCACAATTATCTGACAAGATACATGGAACCCAAACAAATCAACTTGGAAAAAGAATAAGATGACACGCATGCAAATGAATAAGGAGAGACAAAATGCTAACATCAATCAATTTGCTTGGTGCTCTTAGAGCACTCTGAGTTGACTCCATATGCTTGAACGTGATAAAACCATAGCCGCGTGATTTTCCAGTCGCTTTGTCATAGATCACAGCGCCTTCTTCTATTTCACCATGCAGTCGAAATGCCTATAAGAGAGCATACCCTTAAAACATTCAGTACAAAAGGTGCAGTATAGATTTGATCCTCCAAAAGCATATATTTATCTCTATTTTTTCTGCCAAAACTCCTCATAAGGGACAACCACTGCCATGGCACACAAAACACAATCAGCAATACACTCACAGCACACAAAGTTTCTGAAGTGGTATTCCAAGCTAAGCCACGAACAAAAAGCTTTCGATGAACCGGGTCTGCACTGGCAACACTTTTAATTTCTTCTGCAATTGAAGGATATTGGCACCCTCTTTATGCGTCAACATGCAAATGAACACGCACACACAGTGTCAATCACATAGAGCAACACACATACAGCACCCATCCATTCACCTAATACAAGCTAACATATGACAAGCAAAACAAATCGTAGCACACACTAACACGCATCAAATGGAAGAATGAACCCATCACAGAATTCTACTATTCTGGGACATTGAACACTCCCTTACAAGCTTGTGCCTCAGGTTTGCGGTGTGCATATGTCAAGAATACTACAACGCTTTTCAGTTCTTTTGCACTAATATTTCTCAGTATTTTAAACTATCTGGAAGCTTAAGAAAATTTTAACAAAAAAAGGTGGCTGGAGATTAAAACCATAGGCTAAAAGTCACGTATATCTAAGAAGAAAGATACGTCATCTAGGAATTATAACCCTCATAGTAATTTTCAATTCTCCATGTCCAAAAGTGAATGCTTTCCTAATTGGATAATTCAGTCTAAATCAAAACGCTGACCCCAACAAAACCAGATGCCTAAAACGTCCCTTTTTGTTGCAGAGCACGCATATTCCAAACAACCGACCATTTCAAATAGTAACAGCAAGCCCAGGAATTTCCCAATTGCCCTAATACCCATCATTAGTTTCCAGCACACACAGAAGCCTAAAATGCTCCGTTCAGTTCCCAACAAACCCACGACTCAAAAAATCAGCTATATCAAATACTGATAGAAAGCACAAAAATTTCCACAATTTAGACAAAATAAAAACCCTAAAACGTTGATGTCGGTTCCCAACAAACCCAGAATCCAAAGCCGCTCTTTTTTGCAACAAGTAAACAAAAGAGAGACAAACGAGAAGGAACGTACAGTCTAGAGAGAAGATCTACGAGCTGGGACTTGGACAGAGGATCGAGTAACGAGCGCAAGTGTTCTTGCGAAGAAGAAGACATGGCAACTTCTTGGCCGTTGTTGTTGGCAATCTCTTCCATCTTCCTCTTCTTCATGTCTTCCATTATTATTATTGTTATTATTATTCGAAGAGATGATTCCTACAAATTACAATGACACCGCGTTCTCCCTCCCTCGTCGTCTTCTCTCTGGGCTGCTTGCCAGCTAAGATTGCGAGGCGGACTTTTCGGCCAGAAAAAAGCTTAATGTACAGTACGGCGGTTTTTCCTTGGGCCTCAAAAGGGCCTGTTTGGTTATGGGATTTGGGATTTTTTTGGCGCGGGGATAGCATTATTGGTGTTACCAAACAATTCTTTTTCAGCCAAAGGTATTATGAGATTTTATCATCTGAGACCCGATATTTTTATATTTTATTAAAAAAGTCATAGTTTTTTTATTTTTTATCAAATAAGTCCTTATCCGTAAAAAAAATCTATTTCAAATTAAAATATTATTTAAATAAAATTTTATAATCTACTCACAACTAATTTCTGGAACTAAGTTTTAGACTAAAACGGTCGATTTGCAGAAACTTATCGTGATTTCCATATATAATGCAAAGTATATCATACCAAATTTCTAAAAATCTTATGAATTATAACTTGAATGAGCTTTTTTAATTGCAAGTATTCGTATTTTATAAATATTAATTCTAAATAACATAATTTTATTACGTTAATATAATTTTATATTTAAAAAATATTAATATTCACGGGAAGAAAATAATTAATAATTTGATATGATACGGGATGTGAGTACCTGCTGGAATAGTTTTCTTCTGATATGATACGGGAATCTCATTAGTATCCTGTTGCTCCCCTCGCGTCTCACTCTGCTTTGCTTCTAGTTTGGTAATCAGAATCTTGTGAGTGGTGAAGCTAACTGTGATTAATCTATAAGCTAACAAGAGTCCTTGCTCTATGTTTGTTTCCATTCGCAAACACAACATGGTCCAAAGAGAATGGCAACAGTTCTTGGAACCTCAAATGGGTGGCAGGAGCAGCCGGCTAGATTATGGTTTATAGAGTAAAAACGTTGTATTATAGTCGGCTATTCCAAGAAATATTAGACAACTTACGAGAGTAGTAGTGGTATGAAGTTCTTCTCATGCGTAAAATCGATATCGAATGAACTTAAAATGTAAAATTACTACTTAATTTAAATATATATATATATGGATGTAGAGAATTGCATACAAAGCATGATTTGATTGGATGATTACTGAAAGACCGTTGCTTTCCTCCAGGTAAAATGGCAAAGAGTTCTTGGAATCATCCAAAATTATTGAGAAAAAATACAGTGACATCATCGAATAACACAAAATTTTGAATCAGACAACCATGCCGAGAGCAAAAATCAAAACTCTGACAATTTGTCACCAGTGATATAGAGCTTTAACTACATTGTTCAGTCAACATATCTTCTGTAATCTTTCCATAAAGACGATATCAAATTATTTTTACTTGTTCGGGTAGTAGATGCAACAAGTACTTTCACTCAGTAAGCAGCTGTGTTCTTGATTCATTTCCTTGGGCTGTAATCCCTTTATCTGTAAAACTTTTGAAATGATTCGTGCTTCAATGGGCTAACTTATCTTGGATGGAAAATGGGTATTTCCTGAATTTTCTGCAATTGAAACTTCAACATCTTCTAGACTAAATGGTGGATCGACTTCTGGTACAATATCCAAGTTTTGATTCTTCAAATGCTTCTTATTTCTTTTCTGTTGTTGGTCAAAAAGCATGTTTAGTTGCTTACTTTGTGCCTCAATTCTCATCTGCAAATTTCTCTGAATCTTTCCAGGACAAAGATTTGCAATCAAATTCAGATTATACAGATATCTCAAATAAAATTTCGCAGCTATACCTCTAATTGTTCGTGGAGACGCTGTTGGACGTCTAGTTGAAGCTGTAAAGCCTCTTTTATTTGCAGACTGCTGCCAGAGACACAGTTTCGTTGTGTAAAGAGATTACAGTAAGTGGAAGAGAATCATTTCAGGAAATTCAAGAGTATGATTTAAAGAAAATCTACGCTGTGATATCAAGCTGAGTTAAATCATTCATATTAGTCCTCTTCTCTGCTTTTCCTGCAGTAGAAAACTTAATTACATCAGAATTTACGAGGCACTGGGTTTCTCAATTCATTCAAATTCTGGAGTTCGAATCTCGTTCACAGAAGAATTGAAAAGGAAAATAGTTATCCAAATCTACCTTCGGCAAATTCCGGGATGTACTTTGCCATTCGATATTTCTGCAAATGGCTTTTCACATGCAAGATTGTCAATCCTTCCGAATCCATCAGCTTCAGGATAGTCTTCGGCGTCGCCTCTACATTTAATCACCGAAAAAAAAACAAGCAGATAATAATAAATTTCTTAATCTTCATTTAATCTTGTGTTTCTTAAACTCTGCAAAATTAAGAATCCCACACTTACTGTCAGCACCCCCGAGACGATTCACACACTCGACAAATTTTTCGTGCAGATTTAGAGTCCATCTGATTCTTGTTTTGCTTGTGATCAGTGTTCCCGCTGAAACAGAGCTACCAGAATGCACCGATAATCTAGGAGATTGTTTCTCCTGCTGAGAAACTGGAGTTGAGCCACAAGAATCTTTACAAAACTGAAAGAAAAAAGACAATTCCCAGAATCAATATATATTACCTGTAATGGATTTAACAATTAGCAAAAGTTTCCGGAGTGGGAATCTGTACTCTGTGATCCTGATGTTCATCAAATGGAGCTGCAAATTGTCTGCCAAGCGTATTGGTGCTGCTCGGACTGCCGAAGGAAGTTTCAGGGGATTTATAGAATTTCCTGGGAATTTCTGAAGGCTCAGCTCCGTCTGCTGATACAAGAGAATAATTTTCCACTGGAGAATGATATGAAGGAAAGTGTTGTGAGTCAGAAATCCTGGAAACTTCTGAAGAACAAGGAGGATTACCAGCTTGACATTCATACTGAGAAAATCCCATGCATCTTTCAGTTGCATAAAAAGCTGAAGCTGGAGATTCAAAACGGCCCAGAATCGTGCTGGATGATCGCAGAGGATCGACATTCTGATGCGCCTCCTCCATGGCTGGCGGCGGCTGCAGACTCATTCTCACGTTGCACGGTTGCTGATGATACATTCCAAAATATTGGGATCCCGGATTGCCAAATTCAACATGTTTTTGATCAAATCTTTCCTGCAGATTCATCTTTCGAGTGTTGATCTATTACTGAACTGAAGAACAGCAAGTACTCAGAATTTCTTGCTAGCGTCAAGCTTATTTGGGCAAGAATTGCAATCAACTAAAAGTGAGAAAACCACGCAGCAGACCCGCAAAATCTGAAAAGGGGAGAACAAAAAGAAGATGTTGAATTCAAAACGTAAGAGATAAAATTCGATCATATATTCCATAAGACTTCTGGGATAAGAAATGAATAACATATATCAAACAAAGTAAATGAACAATGATCCATTGACAAAACCAAGGAAACACATGGGGTTACAGGAGACGAGATATTCTCTCAAAGTGACAGACAGCCTTTTTTATATTCAGAAGAAATAAAAAATGCAGAATATTTGCCATTCGGCATAAATTGTATAATACTTGTAATTGATTTTTACGCGTACAATGCACTGCTCTTTTCGCATTTAGAAAAACAAATTAACCATACATCGAATATAACATAATATAGTTTAAAATTTTGTCTTTTTTGGCAAACTGCAGCACAAAATCCAACCCTCCTCCATAAATATTTAACAAAAATAAAATAAAATGATTGAATTGAATTGAAAAATGTAAAATGTTTGGATGACAGTTCACAATTAATTCATAATTTTCTTTCTTTCTTGTGGAGGTGGGTGGGTTTATTTTTCCTGGCATTAGAATTTAGAATTCATGATTTGGTTTTGTATGTAGCGATTGATGGAGACAAAACATGATGTAGAGGGAGAACAAACGCAAGGTCAAGCAAATTGGGAGTTAAGAACCTTGTTCCATGTCTTAATCAAATTTGGAAATTAATTCATAGGTATAAATACTTTTTAAATTACAAAGCATTCCACTCTTTAGATTCATCTTTTTTCAAAAGCAAAAGCAAATTATGGCAGCCTGGCTGCATTACCAATACACACATACATACATATAGGGATAATTTTTTAGTTACAATATATTTGAATTCTACACTCTTGTCTTAGCTAATTAAGATACATCTCAATATATATATATATATATATATTAACGTATAATTTTTAAAAAAATAATACAAAAAATTTAAATATAAAATGTAAAAATTAAAATAATTAACGTAAAATTTAAAATATATTATATAAAAAAAATTAAAATATCTATTACGAGTTTAATAATACTTTTTTTTATCTTAATTGTTTTTTAAATTTGGAATGTCCATTGGAGAGACTGATTGGCCATTGAAGCTTGAGATAACATTTTGATCTGCGATGAATTGACTTCATGCATGTGTCTTATACAAAGGCGACAAATACTGTATAAATATTGTAGATTATTGTTCATTAAATTCCAAGGCATGCATGGTATAGGATTCAGTTTCTTGTGTGGATATTGATATTTGTACTTATCATTAGGCCTAGTGTTTGAACTTAATTATAAATAATTAAGTTTTAAACAAATTATTAAATACGAACTCAAACGATTTTATTATATGATTATCACGTGATTTATTTTTATCAATTATATTGATTTTTGTATTTTTTTTATATATAATTGATACTTTTTATATCATAATTAACTATAATTTTGCAACATCAAATATCAATATAATGGAGTTAATAATATCTCGATATCATAGTGACAATAACGTTTAATATTATCGTTAATGTCACAAATTTTTACCAAACTTATTCGCGATACTTTAAACAAATGCCAAAAAAAATTATTCATTAACACGAAATTAATATCAACAAAGTAATATTTTAGTAGTGTAATAACTTTTAATTAATAAGAATAATAAAATTAAATAAAACATAAAAAGGGTTCGATATTCCTAATTTTTCTTCATTATTCATAAATAATTTAGGTAAGGACCCGTTTTATAAAATAGTAAATTAAAAAAATTTTCCATTACGAATAAAATTATACACATTATTAATTAATGTTTCTCTATTTTTTAAGTTTACCAAAAGATTCTATTGAAAACTAAATACATTAAGCGTTGTTGATTCTTCAAGGATTTTTTTCATTATTTTAAAAAATTTAGTATTAAATTACTAATAACTATGTACAAATTTGTATTCACAAATCTAAATTGTAACAAATAAAAATAAAAATACATTGTATGTTTACAATTTATATTTTATATTTTAAATAAAATATAACGACTATAATTATACAATTAATTTTAAAATTTACATTTAATTTATACTTCTCTAGTAATATATTTATATACGTTTATCTTCTTTTTTATAATTTATTTACATTTAATCTATATATTTAGAGATTTGGTGTGTATATTTTTAAAACTCAATATTCATTTGCATATAAAAGGGGTATGGATTTCAATTAATAAACAAAAATAGTGACAATTATCACTTATATATGCTTAATTTTATTTTTCAATTTTATGTTTGTATCAATTATATAAAACTGTGGATTATCCATCCATATATTCCTTTTCTAACTTATATGGTACAATTCCATTGAGAAATTAACTTTCTTCAAGATGGATGCACATACTCTCATATCTCAATGTGAACCTATAGATTGAAAAATGAAAGCTTAGACATTGGAATATGGTTGATGAAATTAATAATAAATTGAAAAGAAAATCATATTTATTTTTTTAAAAATATAAATCTCTTAAGATAAAATTTAATTAATTTTTAAAAAATATTTGTTTTATTCATTAACTATGAATTTTTAGTGCTTGTTTACTCATACAAGTGGTTCCATTTTATAGGCAAAAAATTGATAAAATTTTTTTAAAAAAATATATTTATCACTTTAAATATATCAAAATTTTAATAAAATAAAAATTAATTGATTGATAATTTTTTTTTAAAAAAACATTCTTATCGACAATATTGGACAAGGTGTGCCCACTAAAGCAAGAATTTTCTTTGAAGAAATAATCATGATAAAGATGAATAGGAAGGATTTGTCTTAGCATTTCCATAGTTCATGGAGGAACAATTCCCCTAAAAAGAGTATGCTAATTCCCTTTATTTTTTTTTCTCTTTTATTATTTTATTTTTATTTAAAAAAAAGAATTGAATGTTCTTTGGTGTTAGATAATTGATGAAAGAGCACATAATAATGTACACATTCAAGCATGTGCTAATTATTTGTGTGAGAAAGGAATATGAGAAGTACCATAAAATTGGGATTTTTTTGGACCCAATTGCATTGTAATTGGACCACCAAAGCCCTCTTTCTCCATAAGCAAGCATGGTGCATTGTTATTGCTGAGATACATACTGCATTATTTGTCACAATCCATTCATCCAACACAAGAGTAAATAAATAAAACAAATGTTTGATTTTTGGTTTCTTTTGAAATTTTAGTATTGGGTTTTGATTTTCGGCCACTATGTCTTAACCATTTCAAAGGCTAAAAATTGTATTTTGGGCCCATTGGCCCATGGTTCAAACAACAATATCATCAGTCAAGTACAGGCTTTCCTGCTCCTGGTGTCTGCAGTGGACTTAGCAGTTGCAAGTGTTTCCGGAATTCGTTTTCTTCCAAATAAATTCTCTGAAGAAAATGATCTTCTTACGATACGATGATGCAAGTCCGATCGTTCTGTTTTATCTCTTATTATTAATTTTAAAATTTTTAATTAAGATTCAAACTAACGATTTTAAATCGACTTAAACTTTAGATCAAAACTAATTTAAATTAAAAATTACCTTTTTTATATTATTTATTTAAAATTTTACGTTAATAAATTTAAATTTTATATTAAAAAATATAAGTATATAGAATGCATCTTAATCAAATATTAGCAAATACATTTTTTATGGGGGAAGTAGAAACCAAATTCTTGAAAGAAAATTGAAAAATTACAAATGAAACTGCTCGTCCTCATTCATTTTCAGAACACAGAAAGTTGAAATGCTGAATTACATGATACTTTCCATGACTGTGACAAGTGATGCCGAAGGAATATATTAAAGGAAAAAGTGTACGCAAATGATGCATACCAATCCTACAATTTCACTGAGTATCGTATCCTTTTGTTATAAAATAAAAGTTTGGTTTTAGGGTTTCTAATTTCTTACACCTCTCTCCTTATTTTATTTATTTGTTTGTTCTCTCTCCTTTGTTAATTCGATAGATTCTCTCCCCACCAACTAATATCAGTGCAAACCCACCTCAGTCTTGCTTTCTACTTTCATGGGGATCAAAGTGAAGGATATTATGATTTAATTTTGAGATAATAACTATATTTATAATTTTAATTTTTAAGGTTTTTGAAATATAAATTTATTAAAAGATAATTATAGTTATTAATAATAGTTATGATTTGTTAATAGATTATTTTAAATAGTTATGATCTTAGATTAAACTATGATTCGAGTTTAAAAAATTAATACAATAAAAAGACATTTTTTTTTCGAATTCATCTTTATTTTCTTTTTATTTTTAATTTTTGAATTATTTTGATAAATTTTTGTATAAATTTTGTTCAAGTTTTGTTGATTGTTTTTTAACGACTGGATCATAATTTTTTACGGAATTATTAAAAAATATAAAAATATCTGTTTCAAGAGCTTTACAAGAATTTTGTATATTATATTTTTGAAAAATTAAAATACACAAATTTCAATCTCTTGATGACCAAATTGTTTAAAATTTTAATTGGAGAAATGATTAAACATATAATATGACCTTAGATTATTAAAAATAGAGTTAAAATTAAAAAAATATAAAAAAAAATTAAAATATCATAATAATAACAAAGTAGAATTAGTTATAACTTGACTTTAATTGTCATATTGTGTTTATTTGTTATAATTTAATATTATTATTTAAATTTTTTTTACTCAAATACTAACTTAATTTAATATCAAAATTGATCGAACGGTCCTTTCTTTAAGTTTGATTTCTATTTGAATTTCTTTCTTTATTGTAAAGTGAGTGACCTTACATACCTAACAATTAAACTAAAGTTGCTTAAATTGCTTGGGAGTTTCCTCACCAATATAAATATTTAATGATTACAGCAGTTGTATTTTTATGGGCAGTCAATTCCTTTTAAGAGAAGTCCATCATAAACTAGTAATTTATTGCTCTCTCTGGTTTTTGGTAGAATTTTTTCGGATAAGAGCTGAATCGGGGTTGTCTGTTTCATTTTTTTCCCGCAGAATTGGCATCGTCATCTTTTCTAAGCAGTGAGTGCTTTGTCTTGGTCAAGTAGTGAATTTCCCTTGTTAATTTTTGGACAAATATCAATGTCGATGGTTTTTTTCGGACAGCTGGTTAAAAAACTTGCCATCAACAAACGTAATTGTTTGGTTTGTGTCAATTAAATCTGTCCATGCAAGAACTTTAAATTTATTGGGTAAGCACTTGAAAGATTCAAAGCCTTCTTGCAAGAAAATCACGGTGAATCCTTTAAAGAAAACAGTTAACATGGGTTTATAGATAAATCTTTCTCTTGTTGTTCGGCGGAAGTTTCTAGTTATATATGAAGGAAATAAAATAAGAACTACGTCTGCCAAAGAGATGAGAATTACGTCATACCAATTGAAAACTAACAAATACAGAGTTCAGTGCTCGAGCAGTTAAAAGGGGTTAGCTTTTAGGCTAATTCTAACAACAAAGTATAACTAATTTAATTAAGTTTGATTATTCATTGGGGTGGTAATTTTTTTTTGCGGAGAATCAGCCTGAATCATCGTTCTCGAGTTGCTTACTTGATTTAGTTAATTAATTCATTGATTAATTACTACCTTGATATGCACGTTTAATAACAACAGAAATATTACCACAATTTCAAACAATGGGAGGCGCTTTCTTTTTCACATTGAAACTCAAATTGCTTTCTCATTCTACAAGGCCTTATCAATGACTCAGAAAAAGTTGATGGCGTAGTTTTAAATAAGCTGAAAAGTAAGGGGCAAATTTAGAATGAAAATCCTTTATAAATCCGTTGGAACAAGACCAAAAACAATACCCCACAAACCCTCCTCCAAAAAATTTTTTAAAAAAAATGAGAAAATTGATCACTCTTCAACCTTTGTCAATGAAATCTTCTTCTTCTTCTTCTTCTTCTTCTACCTTAGGATATAGGAAGATGAAAACCCTAATTCACACCTTCATTTTATCACACGTGTGCCGCGTTATACGTGCAATATCGAAAGCAAAATCTGTTATCCTTGAGGTTCTTAAAGATAATCAACCGATTCACTTCATCTACCCTATGAAGAATAACAAGAACAACAAGGACAGGACCAAGATTTTCTTTGGTTCTTTCAGGCTACACTACAACTGGTGTTCTTCGCATGTTATGCCGGTTCCGGCGCCGGTTCTAGACGGATTTTCAGCCACTCATTTGTACTATGATTCGACGTGGAATTCTATCATTTCCACAGAGCAATGCGAGGATGATCAACATGGCCCGGAATCTGAGCTTTCTGGCTATCTTCATTGGCTGGAAGAAAAAGTTCGTGAAAATTCTACAACTGAGGGGAAAAGCAATGCAAATGAAATTGATCGGTTGGCTGATATTTTCATTGCAAATTGCCATGAAAAGTTCAGGCTGGAGAAGCAGGAATCTTACAGGAGATTTCAGGAAATGTTAGCTAGAAGCATGTGAGGAATTACTTTAATTTGACTCTGGGTGTGTGTGTTTTTTTTTAATTATAATTATAATTTTGTTCTTGCTAGCTCTCCCATTCTTCTATGTTAGATATTATATACTGGTGAGGGTGAGTAGTTTTTGTTTAAAAGTGATGGAATTTGGAGACGAATTGTACATCATGGGAATGTGGGTATTTGTGCAATTCTCATCTCTAAAATGTTTATGGATATTGCAACTTGATTTCAATTATATTAATATTATTGGGATTGTGGTTCTAAATTAAGTACTTGCTCGATTGTTTATGAATTTCCTTCTCTTCTTAACTTTCAAAATCCAACATAAGCAAAGGTTAACAGAGAACTGAATTTCTAGCTTGTGACTGTAAATTTGGTGCAGAGTGATCAACAAATCAAAATTAAATTTGGAGAAAAACAATCTCATCATAACCAAAGGGAGTTACATTATGATAAATCCTTTTTAAAAAAGAAACAAATAGTACAATCACCTAACCATAACAAAACTCATTCATAAAATAAATATATATTATCCATACACAGATGTTATCAAAACCCTAATGATTTAAAATTTTAATTAAACCTATAATTTTCTCCTAGTATTAAAATTTGTCAAGAAAAAAAAACATATCATTGGATATGAGACCAAGAAGGTACATATTCAATCTTTTGCTCTGTAAAAAAAAACTAGGTGTTCAACAACTCTCTATACAAGTACTAAATTTGCAGATTTCAAGTATACCTTTCGTACCCCCCTATTTTTATGACTATATATAAAGCAAAATTTTGGTCATTGTGCTAATCATTGTATTCATGATTTGGACTCTTAAGCTTAGACATTGTGTGATTACATTGCCTTAATCCCCCCAGCTTACCTGCCCCTGTTCTTTTCACCTAACTTGTAAGCAAATGTCACGAATTATTTCTTTGCATTTTTTTAAAAAAATATTTAATGTTTAATATTTTTTTATGCATTCGTACACACACGACTATCAATAATTTTATATAACTTAAAATTTACAGTACGTAATACATGTAATAATAATAATGTAATATTTAACGTAAAATTTAAAAGTAAATTCGTCATAAATGCACAATTGAAATCCTAAACATACAAATCACATGGTGTGGTGTAAGAGCAGTGAATACTATTGAATTCAAAACTAACAAGTTTCAAAGCAAGAAAGCAGCAAATGGGAAAAAGTCGTGTTCTTACGCCAGACAATATTCCTTATGCCAACTGGTTTTACAGTCTATTATTTCCATAATCGTCATAGCATAACACAAAGAGCTAGCAAAGCTTTTCCTTTTCGAAACAATATCGGCATAGGTAAGACCTAAAGGGAAGGGTAAATTTTTGTAGGACCTACTCACAAATTCATATCAAAAGTAAATCTTGATGAGTCTCGTGTGATCGTATAATGCACATGCATATGACATTAGCGTGGAGTTATTCATTACATAAGATAACATTGAGTCTAGCCATTTGTAAAGCGACCAATTCATCACTCGAAACAAATAGTGAGGATTACCTTACAGTACAACAGTTGTAATGATATACCCACTGTACAATGGCAAAACCCTTTTGGCAAGTCTCTAATTCAGTTAATTTTATTGTTAATTTAGCATGTATGCTAATGCTACTACATGTTTTTTTTTCATTCATTTACATCACTTAAGTTTGTAATTCCCATTAAGATCTATCACCAAAGAGCATCTTAGTCACTCATTAAGGATCAGAGACCTATCTAATATAAATGTCTAAACTATGTCTTCCTTTACGAAAAGAAAAAACTCGAGACCCGGATATTATTATCCCCAAAGTTAAATAAATACTACAAGTGGGCAGTAGAAGTAGAGAACCCAAAGACTAGTCAAGTATGGCAAGTATGCCTTTTGTACAGGGTTTCTACATACTGTAAAAGAAAGTGGGTAGGGCATCAAACTCGAGCTTCTTTATCTCATCTCATCTCATCTTCTTTATTCCGAAACTCTTTTCTTTCAGATACTTTTTTTGTGTGTGACAGAGTAAATTAGACAACTTTAGCATAAACTATATTGGGTTTTGGTTCCTTTGGTCTCCCCTACAATCATAGACCTCCCTTTACATAAAAGTGAATGCATGGAACTTCTTGGGATTTTTATTCTTCTTATTTGGGTAAATATCATGGAAGAATAGCACTTGCAATATCTTCTTGCAACTTACATATATTACCATTCAAAAGTTTTAGTTTTTCACTCTCGATGTAGATAAAGACTTATAAACCGGTTATATTTTTATTTAATTTTATCAATACGACAATTTAAGTTTGATAAATAAATTAATATTGTATTCTGATTTAAATTTTTAATTATATTATATTATTTTTATAAAAAAAATTTAAGTACAAATAAAAAATAATAATTTCTCATAAATATTTGTTTATACTTAATAATAAAAGAGGATAACTCAAATATAAAAAAAATATATAATTGAATTATAAAATTAGTAAAATTTGTCTCTAACACCAATAATCATTCTAATTTTAATTTCTAAGAAGGCATTGTGATGTAAATTAATTTTATGTTTGGTATTGACTGAGCTACTTTAGAAGCTTTTTTTTATTTGCTTTAAAGCGCAATGTCTCAGACATTTTGTCCAAGAACTACCTGAAAAGAAATTGAGGAGAACAAAAGCTGTGAGTTTGAGGATAAATTTGTGTTTGGCTTTAGAAGACATGGCATTAGAATAAGACTGTGGAGCAAATGGCACCCACTACTTGTACTACTACTATTTGAGCATTGGAAAACATGCTGATGCTGTAACATTTGTAATAATAGTCCACTTATAAGTAACAATATTCTTTGGTCTCTCAATTGGGCATTAGGATTATTCAATGATATTATTTGGATAGGAATATTATTAAAGAATTTTTGTGATACTCTTGATGGGTTTAGTAATAATAATACAATATGATAATCTTACTAATTTATATAATAATTGACAAAAACTAGTATTTTTGTTCAAAGTTAGATTAGATTCTTTTCTTAATAAAAAGATAATATATTTTTTATAAATTTTTTGATAATTAATTCAACATTTTTTTTAATAAATTTATATTTTGTATATTTTTTATTTTATTAAATTTTATTTTTTATGTTTTAATTTTAATTATTAAAAAATATATTAATTTAATAATTAAAAATTTATACAAAATTAAAAATTTATATTCTTCTTTTATATGCGTGCGTGCGCGCGCATTAGATGGCCTCTAAACCATATTATATTCAGCAGATTCCAAGCCCAGCCTTATGACTAGCCTGTTATGACTCATTATGGGCTTGGTTGGGTATATTCTAGTCATTGGGCTGGATCATGAAAGTTAAGAGTATACATACAATTTGCTAAGCATGAGCACTACATGTCATAAATTTTGAATATGGATTAGATTATGAGGTATGTATGTATATATTCACTTACATTTATTTTTTAAAATCTTTAAAAGATTGTTTCAAATACTGTTTAATTTATATTTTAAATACTATTTATATAAATAAAATTTTTCTTTGTTGTATGATTTGAATCATTCCAAATTCTTTTTTTTTGTTTAATAATTTCGAGTAACGTATTTATTAATAATAATAACAATTAAATTCATTATGTTTATATACCAATGGGTTTAAAATGTTGGGTTGGAAAGACAATCCAATACCTAAAAGTTGCCCAAGGCAACAGCTTCCAAGTTTGACAAACCCAACCTTCCGATCTGTCTTTATGCTTGAATGTTGATTTTATGTACTCATTTGCACATGACACACAGAAAGAATGTCACTTCCTTCTTAGCAACATGAGACAAATACCTGAAGCCAAGAAATTTTATTAAATTTAACTCACAATGGCAAGCTTTTCCCATGTGATAATCTAATTATTGGTCAGTCGTGTATGTTTGCTTGCCAAGAAACTGCCGAGAAAATTAAAGAATAAGGTAATGTAAATCGAAATCTTGAAACTGCCCATTTCATCACATCTTAATCCAAAAGAACAAAATTGTACCGCCTGATCAATCTACCTTCTTCATTTACACTTTCTTACATACAAAATTTAAACGTACAAATAATAAACTAAGGAACGAATAATTCTCCAGCTTTGTCTTGTTGAGATCGATATCTGAAAACTCTTCCTAAGTTTTGACTTCATTCTGGATAGGATTCGCCAGGCTCGGCGGGGCCTTCCTCAGGCTTTGCTCCACAGCTTTCTTGGGCTCTTTCACGGATCCTCCATTGATAAACTTTCTGAAACCTGAGGACACTGAAGCCATGGTAGAATTTAAAACCAGCAGCTTCCTCGAAACAACAACAGTATCATTGCTGTCCTTCTCAGTACTAGTACTGATCCCATTGCTGCAGCAGTGAGAGATTATAAGAATGTGAATCAGAAGCAAAGAAATGAAAGCAGGGAAATTTTTGCAACAGATCTTCATCAGTTTTGGTTTCAGTTTCAGTGAGGAAGAAAATGGAAGCAATGAAAACATCCGAAAGATGGAGTAGGTTTATATCATAGGAGGCAGCGTGCATGCGTCTACACGTGGTTTTGTGATAAGCAAGACAATGATATTGATATTACAATCTTTCAAGATCGGCATGGACATTGGCTTTCTTACTACAAGTTCTTCACACAGTTGTAATCGATTAATTGTTAACAGTGATTCAACTACAAATTTAAAGTGTAACATTTATCTGATATAATAATATTAAATAAAAAAATAAATAATAATTTTAAATTTTAAGAACAAACATGGTGAATATTTGGTAATCAATAAAACAAAGCATAACATGAATGCATCCTATAACCCAAGTAGCATCATCATGTGATTACCCACGTGAATCCTAATCACACACTTGTACCATTATGTACTTGTTCTTCCTAACATTTTCTTACTTGCAACTACTGTCTTGTAGTTGTAATATTGGTGGTAGCCCTGTGACATGACATGACACTGGTGATTATTGATTAATTGTGTTTACAAAATTTGATTTAAAATTAATTATATATTATTATTATTTATTTTTTTATTTAATATTAAATTCGATAAAAAAAAATATATTTTTTAAAAAATTAATATAGATTTAATTAGAAATCAAATATCTGCAAATTGCTTATTTGTTTAAATTAATTAGCATGTGATCATGCAAATGAGTTTTGACCCCAATAGACCAAGAGCTAGCTGGCTTGTCAGCCATATTTATTTATTGTATAAAAATAGTTTAGACCCCTGAGTTTTCATTTTCTACAAATAAGGACATTGCATTCTGCGTCCCAAGCCCTGCTCAAATTAAAGTTACATGCATGGTTTTGGTTGTATTATGATGCTCAAAACTCAACGCTAGAAGGTGATACAGTCATCTTATTAGTGGTCGGGGACCTATTTGTTATAGATAGATAAACTATATTTTAATTATAAGAGTAAAAAAATTAGGGAAGGTTTATGGTGAGAACCAAATCAATCGGTTGTCCAAACTACGTCGTTTCTTGTAAAATATATCAAAAAATAAAACCCATTTGGTGAACGTGGAGAAATGGAATTATTCCATTAATTATAACTATTAAAAATATTATGAAATAATAGTACATGAATTATACACATGCACTCGATAATTATAAATTTAATCTAATTTAAAATTTTGTTATATCTAAAATTAAAAGCTTAATACTTGAATGAAATTACTTGTAATTTTTGAATTGATAAAGAGTATTTTTTTCAATAAATTTTATTAAAAAAAATAGTATAAAAATAATCTCTTTCAATAAAATTTATTAAAGGACGACAAATAATATATTGATTAGGGATAATGAAGGATTATTCATTAACACAAAAATTAGGGATAATTTTGTCTAAAATTAAACTTTTGGTTTTAATTAAGAAAATTTGGGATTCAAACTATAATTATAAATGAATTTAAAAATTAATTATTTTTTAATCAAAGACCCTGAGAGATTCTAGAAGATTGATCACGAGTTTGTACAGTATAGTTATTGTGATGATTCTTTATACCATATATTTACGTATATTTATCCATGATAATTACTAATATAATCAATGATTTTGAAATACATGTACGTGTACAAATACAATATTTTAATTATTCAAATGATATAATCGATATAACTTTTTTATGTCAATATGATCGATCATAATTGTATATTACTTTTTTTTATTTGCATAATATATAATGATACTCTTTTTATTAATTTATCCTAAGAGAATCTAAGGTGGAATAAGCATATTGTACCATTGCACATTTATTTAGTAAATTTTTATTGCATACATATTTATTTTAAAATTAATCTATATAAATAAAAAAACGATAAAATGATAAATTTTAAAATATAAAATTTAATATTATTAAACTATCTCGTTAACATTTCTAATAATATTTGCGCTTTCAAAAATTTTATGTTTTCAGAATATAAACGTGGACGTAGTTTATTTATTTTATCAAATAAGCGATATCATATATCTTTAAATTTAATTCTAAATAAAAATGATATTGGTTTAATGAATGATGTATTTGTATAATTTTTAAAATTATTTATCATATTATTTTGTTATTGTCTTAAAAAAAAATACATGGACGCTTGACACTGCACTCAAAGGTATTTAAGTTGTCAAATAGAATTAAGGGTTTATTTGTAATAAGTAAATATATTATACTTTATTTAGTAGTATTTAACAAAATAGGGACCCGGTTGTTATTATTGCCCTTTTGTAAATCTATTTAACCCAAAAAAAACCGAAGTGGACCGGCGTCATGGAGCCTTAAAGTCCGGTTTTCCCGAAAAAATTGAATAAATAAATAAAATAAGAAAATATATTTCAGCGCAAATCAAATCAGTCCCTCTTCTTCTTCTTCTTCTTCTTCTTCTCCCTCGCGAACAGATTTCAATCTAAGCACAAAGCACTGTTTCAGTCTGTAATTAACTTAAAAGCATTACCTTTATTTCCCGAAGAGGTCTGAGAATTCAACCCTTTGCTTTCCTGTTACAAATGCGTTAAAATCTCCCTCATTTTCTTCTATTATAGTTATTGGCCCGCTTCTTTGCTTCATCTCTTGTGAATTTAGGCCGAAAGTTCCTCTCTTTGATTTCTGGGTATTCGTTTTGTGTTGTGTGTTTGACAAAGAATAGATTTTTTGGGGGTTCCTGTTATGGAATATGAAGTTTGCGATAGTAGCGGTGAGTTTTATGATTAATTCGTTGAATTTTATTGTTTTTGTGGAATTTTTGGTAATTTTGTTTGAGTATTAGGGTTTTTTCTGAGGAATTGTGTGCATTGTTGGGTTGTTTAGAATGATTTGTTTGATTAGGGTTTTGGTTTAAATTGAATTTTCGATGATTCTGGAGGGACATGCTTTTGGGTAATTTTTATTAGGGTTAGAGTTTGTTCTGTGTTTGTGTAGCTTATTTTGTCTTGCTTCTGGAGTTTTTATTAATATTTTAGCTTCTTCCTTCCTTGTGTGCTGTAATACTTGCAAAATACTCAATGCAAATTTGGATTTCATCATGTCACCGTGATAGAGTGTAGAATAGATTTCAAGGAAGTAAAATTAAACTTGTTTTGGACTAGTTTCAAGGTTTTTTAGTTTACAAGATTAAACTTTTAGCTGGTATATGACGAGTGAATAGGCAATTTGTTGACTTCTATGCCATTGTTAAATTAAGTTAGCTTATGTTGGAACTGTTTTGGAAGATTTATGCGATTGTTTTGCCACCATTTGAATTGTGCCGGTTGGTTATTCTGCAAAGGTGTGTTGCCTGTCGTCAAAAGGCTAAAACTAATATTGTGGAAATAGCGAAGAAAACAACAATACTTTGTTGGAGTATACGGCACAAGGGACAATTTGAATGGAGCAAGAGAACTGTTAGTACAACAGCAGTGTTGAAGCTAATGAATACATAATTAGAAACTTTAAGCCAATGAATCAGTCATTAGAAACTCCATAAAATCTAATTCTGTGATGAAACAGAGAGGTGTGTGGCATATAATTAAAGTTGACATATTTCTTTCCAAGTTGCTTTATATTGTGAAGGTGATATTTGATTTCATATTTCTATTTTAAAATTTATGCCTGAAAACTTTCCTAAATTATGCATGGAAGGATTTTTTTTGAATTTATTATAACTTTTGGAATATATAAATAACCACGCCTATCTTCTTCATGCCATAATTTTCTAAAACCTTTTATATAAAAATTAGATTATTGTGCTATGTTGTTATTTAGGCTTTAACTGAAATAATTCCAGGAACTGATGATGATCTCCCTCCACATCAAAATAGAGTTCCAATAGGTGGCCGTGTTGCTGTAAATGGAAGATCTGCTGTAGGTTCTGCATCTTTTTCTAGGACTCATAGTGACATGGAGGCCCAAATTCATGAACTTGAGCAAGAAGCTTACTGTGCTGTTTTGCGGGCTTTTAAAGCTCAGGCCGATGCCATTACTTGGGTATTCAGTTTTGCCGTTTTGACATGTCTTTTTCTACTTAATAGATCTTTAATTTTTTTCTGCTTACCTAGTTTAATTATTTACCTAGTTTAATTATCTCATTCTATACCTCTTCTACAGGAAAAGGAAGGTTTGATAACAGAACTTAGGAAAGAGCTGAGAGTTTCAGATGATGAACACCGAGAACTTCTGACCAAGGTCAATTCTGATGATGTCATCAGAAGGATAAGGTTGGATGCTTCATGGGAGAGTTTCATTTTGTGAATTATTGATTAATATGTAAAGGAATCCTTTTCTTCTGTCTTTTAATATGCTATCTGTTGCACTATTTTACTAGGGATTGGAGGCAGTCAGGAGGACAACAAGCTGCGAGGCTTGCCACTTCTCAGCCTGTTCATGATCTTCTGCCCAGCCCTAGTGTTTCAGCATCCCGAAAGAGACAGAAGACATCCCAATTGGTATATTCTCTATCACCTAGTGTGCTACCGCTAGCTTTTTAACCTTCTTCCAGCCACTTCATCTATGCAGTCATCACTTTCAACTGCAAATTAAGTAGCTGGTTTTGGATTAAGATGCAAAGGTTTATTTTATTGTGTTGAATACTCACAAAAAAAGGGCAAACAAGGCTGTAGATTCACCTACGCTTGGTTTTATATTTTCCTCTTTAACAGGGTCAGTCATTGCATGGTTTACCCATGATGAGTTCCATGCAGTACGCTTCTGCAGGTCCTGCTGGAAATAGGTCTTTTATAAATCGCAGTTCCTCCGGTACTGTTTCCGCAAATGAATCTGCTGAAGCAGCAACATTTGATCCTTTGATTGGAAGGAAAGTATGGACAAGATGGCCTGAAGACAATAACTTCTATGAGGCTGTCATTACTGATCATAACCCTATCGAGGTATGTTCAAAGCACAATTTTACCTACTTGTTTTTTATGTTTTTATATATTAAGTAGATTTATTGTCTATCACTAGCCCCAATAAAAACACTCTTTGCCCTTCACTTATTATGTTTCTTTCTCATTTTGCCTGTTGATAATTATGTAGCATTAGCTCAGAATAAATAAATAACCAATTATATAGTGATAATACGAAAGACATTGTACCTTAAGCTGTGTCCCATTTTGCAAAATGACATCCCTCTTAGAATTATTGATTGTAATTAATTGCATTGTTGTGGACTTTACATTACAGGTTGATTGTCCTGTTATGCTTACCAGATTTTATATTGTTGCAGGGCCGGCATGCTCTAGTTTATGATCTTAGTACCGCAAATGAGACCTGGGAATGGGTTAACCTCAAGGAGGTAATACACAAATTTGATATATTGCACTGCAACATAAATTGCACAATTGTTTTCAAGTATGCACTTTCACCTTTTAAGTGACAAGTTGCATCTGGCTTTGTTTTAGCTTTCCTGATAGTGATGAGGAATATAGTTTGTTGTATTGCATCAAAATTGACTTCATTGTGTTTGACTAAGTTGACAGAGAGGGCATTAACAAATTCCATACAAGTCTGGGGCCTCTAGAGCTAAGAAATGAGATGGAAATCAAAATTCTTTATTTATATAGTGAATAAGTTCAAAGCAAAAAGTGAAGACAAATAAACTTTTAATTATTAAAAATGTTTGTTTTCCATGCAATAAACTTTTCTTAAAATGGGATAACATTTATGTCCAATTGATTACAAATGTTGGTAATCCTATTGATTACAGATTCCTCATGAGGATATACGTTGGGAAGGCGAGGACCCTGGCATAACATATCGAGGAGGTTTTGGTGGGCGAGGTCGTGGAACTAAGAGACCTTTGGGCCGTGGTGGTTCTATTCCAGGTTCTGGAAAAGGGAGAGGATCCTCAAAGGATATGCGTCAAATTAGAAAAGAACTTACACCGTCACAGAGAATTGAAAAGATTTCAGACGATATTGAATTACTGAACACAGAGACATTAGTGAAAGAGGTATGCAATGAACTCAAGCCAATTGATTGATCTATTATCATGTAAGTTTTTAACATTTTATCATCTAAACTCTTACAGGTAGAAAGACTATTCGACGCTAGTCATCCAGATCCTCTCGAGCTTCAGAAAGCGAAGAAAATGCTAAAAGTAAGAGATCATTTTTATATGCTGATCAAAGTTCTGATGATCTGTTCTTGTTAGTTGGCATCACAAGCTAAGCTTGGGCACTGTATCGTGTAATAATGCAGGAGCATGAGCAGGCCCTAATTGACGCAATTTCGAGGCTTGCAGATGCATCCGATGGTGAAAGTGGTAATAAATACATGTGTACATGATAACTTATTTTGCTCTCTCCAATTCCTTTGTTATTTTGGATTTGAAAATTGCTCAGATTAATTGTTATCAAACAAGCATACGTATGCATAATTTCTGTTTTAGCACGATCTTATCTGTTCCTGTAGTTTAACAAGCATTGTTATATGATGGAACTCGCAAATAGTAGTTGTATCCTTAATATAGTTCAAGGGACACCTGTGGTTGCCATGCAAACCAAATGTTCATATAATATATGCTAAAGCGTGAAAAAATCTTAGAAGGGGGGGTCAACAAGTAGTTATTTTTCTCTAAAAGTTTGGTTTAGGTCAATTTGGTAGGCACATTTATCAATGAAAAGTTGAAATTTTTTGTACTTGGCGATCTGATCAATCGAAATTTCAACTTTTTGTTTCTGCCTTTTTTTTAAATCAGATGGCGAACAGCCAGTCTCGCATGGGCAGCTAATGGAACATGAATGATGTTCTGGTGTCAAAGCCATCAACGTACCAGAGTCAATAGTCGAAGAAGGCTAACAGTTCCGAGGTTGAAAATTTGCATCAAATGGGAACAAACTCTGTCGTATAATCAGCAATATTGAATTTGTTCTATGGACAGAAGGATGCCTAATTTAACAAGGGGGGATGCCCTGAATTTGATGTAAATTGGCCGAAATGTGCTTGTAATGCTGGCTTTGTGGGATGTTGGCTGTAGCTTGTGAACTGGGCTTACACTGTAAAAATTATCGAAAACATCTGACTCTGTAAAGATTGTTCTTTTTTCGGTTTAATTCTCCCATTAGATACTATCATTGTAATTTTCCTGCACACTGGTGTCTCTTTCAGAGATAAAGTCTCTTATAGTAGTTGATTTTAAGGCCGTGTAAAATCCTGCCAAAATAGTAGGACAAATGAATAAACCCAGTAAAGTGAAAAGAAAGTGGCAATCATGAAGAACATAACAAATGACATAACAGTATGTATAGAAGGCAAATTGTACTTGTATAGGAATTCCTTAATAGAAACAATTGTTATCCAGAAGGTTTCATACCCGATAATGTGCTTAAGATGTCAAAGTTGAAAGTTCACATTTGCCAGTCAACTTTTCGGTTGCCACAACATTTGAATTGAACCCATGATTAAATCTGCTAACACAACATCACATGTAGGTCCCTCCATCTGCAAAAGGCTAACGCCATTAATACGTGGCTTATGGCCAGATTCGTAGTTTTTTTTGTCCAGTGAAGAAGTTTGGTATGCAAGTCTCCTAAAAGGAGAAGGCAAGTAGGCCGAAGGGTGCCCCATACTCACATACCTGAAAATTCCATCAATCTAGAAAACTGCAGAGTAACAAAGCAAGAAATTATATCACATACACTCTAAATAAGGGGTGGATAATTTGGTATTGCATTAAAATGACTGACGAAAAAACTAGTTAAGAATCAAGTTTAATTCCTTCTGCAATGTGTAGCTGATACACTGTTGGTTGTTATATATTGGATATCAGCAAAGGTCTAGATATTACGAGGTTGAAACAGCTCAAGCCGTAGTTCCCTAGTATTTGCTCAATAAAAAGTTATTTGAATGATAAAAAGAATTATCAGTGATGATTCAATTTCAAATTAGAACCAGCTGATCATTTTTCATTCGCTAGAATACAAACCTTCGGGTCTCTAGGCCAAACAGTGCCAAGTTGCACAAAGAGGTTCAAATAAACTGCATTTGATTTCATTTGGTCCCATCAGAAAGGCCTGCATTTACAAGCAAACTTCTAAGAGCTAACACTTGAGACTTAAAGTTCACATACAACAGTAATATAAAGAAGTAAGGATAATGTTTTGGCCTCAGGCAATTCAATATGCAAAATTGATGAAAGAATTTGATTGAAATAGCTAAGTAACATCATCATCGTGATCATCAAACTAGTAGCCCAAAAATCAAATAGGAGACTTTGGGACTTATATTCTTCTGTTGTTCAAACAAAGAAAGTTAACCGAACAAATTTCAATAAAATCTCTGTTGCTCCTATTTGGAATTGACAACATAACAAAGATAGGACACTTTCCCACTTCTCAGGACAGTCATTTGGTATCCAAACCATACGGTTCTAGTCAGGGGTTTTCCACATAGGATCCAAGAGCACTAATACCATGGAAACAAATCCAAAATCTTTGAATAATTTCCGTTATCATCATGGAGATGATAATTAATGATGTACTATGGAGAAATTGTAACAGTCTGCTCTCCATTAGCAGAACCAGTTGTCACAATATTTACGCATATGTGAATGCTTTTAGCAGGGTTCAACCATTGATGGATGCAAAAGACACAAAATTTCAGAAAAAATTGAATATCACAGTCCAACATAAAAGCCAATTCCTAATATGATACTCTACCCCAATGTCCAAGAGCACAATTTTTGTACATAGAGCCTTGATTAACAGACCATCACCATAATGCAAAAACTCTCAGATGTAACTAATTTCATATTATCTTGCTAAATAACTAAGTTCTTTCCGCAGATAATTTAACCAACGACCATTCCTAGACCAAAAACTTCAAAAATCCAACTAAACCTGCACAGATGGCTCAGTAGCAAAGATGAGATCTGGTTCTTTAGAACTCCAGAGATAGCCTTGGATGCAAAACAGGAAACACAAGGAATTTATCCCCGATAAGAAATTCATTGTCATTAATTAGCTCCTAAGCTTCCAACAAAGTTGTGATACAGTCGTAGGAATTTCATAGCTTCAATCAACCGTTAAAAATAAATAAATAAAACTACAACAATAAATTGATCGATCAATATCAAGCAAAAGAAAACCTGTTAATAATTTATAACAAAACATAGCTTCGATTCAGCACACAAATCCACAATCATCAACCACCGCCAACATAAAAAATTAAATAAAAAAACCGTCTCAAAAACACTAAAACCTATGTACAGTAATGTTTCTAAGAATCTACAACCTCCAATCAAGCAAAGAGACTAATGATCATCCATCAAAGGAAAGCAAAAACGAATATAAAAAAAAAGGAAAATCAGAAATACAGCAAACAAAAACAAACAAACAAACACCTAGACAAGTAATTTGAAGAAAAGGATCGATCTCTCTCATACCTGCAAGGAACCAAGAATACTACTGCAAATTCCTTGAAGCGGAATCACGTCATTCTGGAACTTTGCTTTTGCGTTTGAGGGAGAAAGAGAGAGCGGAATTGGTGGTTGAGGCTGTCACGTTGCCAAGGAAGAAAATAGAAAGATAAAAAAAGAAATAGCCGGACTTTTTATTTCATTCTTTTGACCACAAAATCAGAAAAATAAATAAATAAAGAATATAATATATATATATTTTAATTTTAAAAATTGTAATTTAAATTAAATCCAACAGATATTTACACCTACTAAATATCATTTGAATTTCAATTTCATAATCCTTGAACGTTTCCTAATCCACTCCCCTTTGTTTCAACCCTCCGTTTACGGCGAAGTCTCGGTGACTGTGCCGGAGTTCGCCGATGCCGCGGCTCTCCTCACCTACCATCCCAGATTCCTGTTGAGGGTTTTCCATTCTCTTTCCCTCCTTTAACACCGGAACGTTTCCTTGCAATTTGATCTTTCTTCTGAAAAAAATTACGGTAAAAATTTCGAAAACACGTTTAATGCTGAAAATTTACACGATGGCGAGATCAAAAAGTTGAAGTTCGCGTTCGAGTTCAGCGACGCTAAGTTTTTTCAACTCGTGGAGTCAGGGAATGCCCTCGTTATCCGTCGAAGAAACCACGTCGCGGTATTTCTGCTAACATGAACGATGAGTGAAGGGATGAAGCGAGTAGCTTCGTTTCTGCACCTCCTTCGTGGCGACGGAGTTCCGGTTCTTGGTGTTGTACCGGTGTACAACGCTTGCCAGCAAGAGCTCCTCCAACCATGTCTCCCACGCTGTTTGTTTCTCCGTAAAGTTGTGTTTTGGTGTATCCATGAAATTGAAAATAATTATAAATTACAGTTCATATCAATCTCTTTTTTCTTCAATTGTACTTTCTTTTTTGGTGTGTTCCCAACCTGCATGTCTAATTGTTGTGATCAAGTTCAAATTTCTCATTTTTTTTGTAATTAAAAACAAATCTCAGTCTCTAACAAGCCCACAAAATTAATACATAAAAAAGTAAATAAAAATAAAAAATCTAACGAGAACAAGCCATTTTCGACTAATTCAAGCTCCCTTCAGTGCCGCCTTCTTCAACTCCTCATTCACATCACCCTCCATTGATTTCTTCTCCCCGTTTCGCCGCTCAACTCTATTAACCGACGATTTGTTGTTACCGCTTCCATTTCTCTCCATTTCCCAGTACTTCCCGGAATTTGAATCTCCGGCAAACGGCATTGCTTTCCCGTTTAGAATCTCATGCCTCAGATCCTCCACGGCTTTTTTCAGCAACCCGCTCTCCGCTTGCAAAAACTCTAATTGTCTCTTTACGTTATAGCAAACCTCGGCCATGTCAGCTTTCTCCGTATCCTGGGCTGCCACGTGCTTACTTGTGTTCCCTTTTGAATCTGCCCCGTCCACGTGTTCGATCCCGATCTTGTTCATCACCAGAAACGGTATCTTCTTAAAATTAATACCCGCCGTTGATTCGCTGTTATTTTCCGCTGGAATCCTAACTCCCCACCGGAAATTCACCACCGCGCGTGACCTGACTGGAAACGCCGTCCTCGCGGCCACCTCAATCCCGGAGAATAGTCTGGAAAACTCCCCTGCAGCTCTAGATGGCAAGACGATGATTTTCTTCGATATCGGCGAGTCGACAAGCTCAATCGACGCGTCATCCTCCAAAACGTGACCGTTTTGATGCTTCAAAATGGGCTTATCCAAAACCGAAGACTGCGATTTCTTGATAGAAAAATCCCCAAACTGCGGCTTGAAATGAAGCATAAAGCTAGGGTTTCCCCGACCAAGCAAATTGAACTCGGCACTCATCAGCATCGAGCTACAGATCGGCGAACCGAACGGTCCGGTGCCGGTCTTCACGATCAAAGAAAATGGATTCAACGTGTCGTTCGGACGGTACGCGATCTTAATTGACGGCCCGGATTCGAAGAAGGTGCAAAGATTAAGAGTGAGCTCCTTGGACTCGCCAGCGACAATCCCCGACTGAAAAGGTAAACCCAAAACTGATAAAGGAATCTTAGCTCTTAACAGCGGCTTTTGATCTTCACGGAATTTCAACGAAGCTTTCATTTTTATGATTTTTTTTTCTGAATATGAATTTGGGAGTGGAGAGTGAAAAAGGACTGAACTACGTTTATGTGGGAAATTTGAGGGTTTTGAAAATGGGGAGTCTGATAAATGGAAGCGGAGATTCCGCCATTTTTTGGCTTGATTTGGGCGTTTTGGGGGTTTCAGTTTCAGTGTCTGGTTGAACTATGTCGGTTTTGTCACTTTGAAATTTGTGGCAATTACGGAGTAGGGATTTGTTTGTTGTTATCATTCTGAGTTGGCGACAGATGGCCGAACAAGAACCGTTTGTTGTTTTTTTTGAATTTTGAAATTTAAAATTTTCATAAATTAATTGGAGTTATAACATCTGGGATCCCTGAGATTATTTTCACTTTTAACAAAAATATAATTTATTCATTTATATCGAGTAGATCCATTTATCTCACAAAAACAATAATTAATTTGTTAATCGCATATTTACAATATTTACATATAAGTTTTTAAAAATTATTAATTCAACGTGTCTTATTGTTATAAAATACTTACAATTTTTTATTTATAGATAATAAATATGACATATAATATTTTTATTATAAAAATACAGAGTTTAAAAAATTAAAAAAAAGAATTAAAATTTTAGTGCAAAATTTACATAAAATATAAATTTGACTCTCTCATAATTTTGTTAATGCGGTGTGAGTCGCGGACCTATTTGATACGAGACGATAACAGTATATAGATATATAAATACATGAAAAGTTAGATGACCGAATGTTATTATCCTGAATTATACTGATTTTGACTATGGTTGGTTCTCGACTCAGGGTTTTCTCGTGGCTGTCGAGGATTTTCAACCGGGTAGGAATTTAAGATTTTCTGTTCCGACGGTATTTGCTACTCGGAAATTAATTCGAATTATTAGAATTTTTTTAAAAAAAAATATATTTATTATATTTATCTAATATATTTAAAATTTAATAATTAAATAAATATTATTTATCTTTGAATAAGTGCATATAAACTATTGTACTCGATAATGTTTTAATCAATTTATTCATTTTATGAGATTAAACTTTTATCATAATTATAATTCTCGTAATTGAAAGGTATTTTTTTTGTAAGATTATTATTTTTTTATTTTTTAAATTTAGACTTGTAAATAATTAATTGTATTTTTTATATTTTATATTAAAATTTTGTTTAACTTTACACCATATATTTTAATTTTTTAAAATAAAAAAAATATAATGGAAATTAAAATAATTTTTAGATAATTTAATAATAAATATTTGATGAATTTTCGTATTTAATTAATTGAAAAGAAGGTCAATTACAGAAACCCATTTTCCAAATAAAAGAAATTCGGCAATAAAAAGAAAATATATAAGTCTGTTCCAGAGCGCAAGTCCTTGCAGAAGCGCAAATACACACGACGTTCAAGAAAAAATCGGAGCCGTCAAATCTTACAGAACCGGTCACAACCCTTAGATCAAGTTGTATGCAGAACCACTCGGTTGAAAAAAAACGTAAGAGCGACGGGACCCAAACAGAAAACTTTTACTCACTTCGTTTTCCGGATCTGAGCGTTTTTGCTCGCCGGACTCGTACGCTTTTGTTTTTCCTTAAACCCGACTGAAAACCCTAAAACCTCCGCCGGAAAACGGACTCGCGCTCTCTCTTCCCTTGATGTATTAATGAATAAAATAAAATAATATAATATTTTAAAAATATTGTTTTATTTTGTTTGTTCGCATTTTACGTAGACGATCGGGCGGAGCACGGAGGATTAGAAAGTGGAAGCGCGAGATCATGTTCGTTCAGGTTTGTGTTCGGATTTTC
The DNA here is from genome assembly GCA_019650275.1 of Xylocarpus granatum. Classification (NCBI taxonomy): domain Eukaryota; kingdom Viridiplantae; phylum Streptophyta; class Magnoliopsida; order Sapindales; family Meliaceae; genus Xylocarpus; species Xylocarpus granatum. The sequence continues at coordinate 78,551 of BNST01002037.1, forward strand.
TTGTTTCGTTTGGGTCTGCGAGAAAACGCGAGAAAATGAGTAGAAGTTGCTTGTTGTATTAGTCTTTTTGGAATGAAATGCAAAAGTGTTCATTTTTTTTAGCAGCTGGTTTAGTTAATGAGGTTTTATTTTGTTTTCGTTTCGTCTTTTCTTGTGTGTTTTTGGATTCTGATAACAAGGGCGGCCAGGTTGCTAGAATAGAGTAATTGCGGACTTTTTAGAAAAGAACTTAATATTCTACTGAAGGAAATTAGTTCGGTTTGCTGGTTATTTATCATCTTAAGTTTTCAGAGCTGAAGTTTGACCAATTTCTGCTTTCAATGGTGAGGAAAGTGCTTTCAGCATGCAAGCAAAAATTACTTCATTTAATGTTTTTTTGAATCAGTAGAAAATAAAAAGAGCGGTTCATTGTCACCCATGTGCAAGTTTTGTACTTTATGCTTGTATACGTTGAATTTGGGTCTGACGTAGCTCCATAATGTGCTAATATGTAGAATGTGGTATACTATGTATGATGTTGATTGAATTCTCTCGATTTTTTCTCTTTTGGTTTGGGCTTGTTGGGATCCATTTTGTAGTATTTATCTTGATAGTTGCATGTTCTGTTAATAATTTATGTTTGTTATTATTTTGCTTTTGGAATTACGACTACTAGCATTGTTGTGAAGCAAACTTAGTAAAGATAAAGTAGATTTGTTGAGGAAAGATAATGTTTCTCCTTCATCTGCAACAACTTTAGGGTTATCTCGAATGTTAAATGTATGGCCAATAGACTGCAGACTATGGAATAGGTTGTTTGAAGACATACTTGATATATGCTCTATGAAAATTTGTTCTTGGAGTATGATGATTATCGGTTATTACTTAATTTTGGGGGTAAAGTGAACTGATACTTAAAGGAAATTCATAGAATTTGAAATCTTGGTTGGAAACCATCTTATGTTTAAAACATGATTATGGTTGGTTTTTGTTTACCTTATACTAAGTACAAGTTGGGTGCTGGGTGAGGTGAAGTGCTCAAGAGGGTCTACCAATGGTTTTAGGCAGGTGACCTTGGGCTTTAGCTAGAGAAGTAAAGGTTAGAGCAGGATAAATTTAGCTATCATGTTCATTTACTATCAAATGCACGCTGCTTGATCCAGGTGAGGTAGTGTCGGTCAGTAAAGGCATCGTGTGTTTTAAGGAAAGGTCCTTGCTAATTGAAGGGCCATTTTTTTAGAAGGCAGAAGCCACAGAGAGAACCCTTCATCTGATAACCCTTCTTGGTTATCAGATGTCCTTACCTTCATGTCTCAAAAAGAGAGAGGGTATTTTCGATTCCTTCTTATCATTTGAACTTTAGGCTTGCAAAACTGAATTTGCTCCAACTATGAATATTAACTTGTGAGGGTAGATGGGTTGCATGAGTTAAAATTGTTTATTATTATTATTATATTTGTGAGAATATCTACTAAACGTTTCTATATGCATTAGGTATTATTTCTTTTTGTTCATAGCATGTTATGTCCCAGGGAACTTTTTGTCTTGGGTAATTCTTTTCCTTGAATAAGTTGCGATGACTTTTTCCTCTCATTAATGAAAAATTGCATTCTGTGAAGTTATTGGAATTAAAATGTTTTTAGAGGTGCTTCTGTTTTGCTGTTTTTTCCGTGATTCCTTTGGCAAAGTTCTGCTGGACATGAATATTTGAAAATGAGTTCAATTTGTTATGCCAAAAATATTCCTAACTTCAATATCAGAGCTTTCTCTGAGACTGTAATACCCACACAGTGCCAATTCACACAGACCATACAGTCTTTGTGAATTCATGTAAATGATGAGAATATCAGAATAGGTCTTCTGCAGGCACAATTGCTTATGCATATATATTTGCGTTTGATTATGAAAGATTCTTCAGTTTTAGAAGTTAATGAATCAATTTGTGTTGCTGAATGAGTTTTAGTCTAGATCATTCAACTATTCATGAAATGAGATTTTTTGTTGAGATTTTTGGACAAACTATTTTCTTAATTGCAGTTTCTGTCTTGATACAGAGCTCAACTTATTAGAATAGGTGACTTGATGATTGGTAGATCAACTCTTCTGCCTCTCTTTTGTTTTGTGTCTAACTAGAGTTTTGAAAGGCAGTGAGATGCATTTGCTGTAAAGTGGGGATATGGATATTAGAATAGGGGCATAAAACATAAAGATTTTTGTTTTTGTTTTGGGTATTGACAAAATAAGATGATGTTACAATCTTTTTTGGTTATTTCATTTTGGCTTCCTCTGAGAGTTAATTGGAGACTTTTTGGGTTTTAGTTTAAATACATTAAGGTTCTCGAAAAATCCGAGTAGAGTTTGATTGAACCTTTGCTTCAAAAATAGCTCAATGTTTATCTCTCTTTTGTTGCTTGTTTGTTTCATTGAAAGAAATGAGAAATAGTGCTCCATTAATATGTAATGATTACTTTTTGTGGACTATTGATTCACTCTCTTTTATCTTTCTTTTGAATATAGTTCCTTGCTTGCTATAAAAAAATAAAAAATTGTAATGATTACTCAGCTTCATGTTGTACGCAGATATTCTGCATTTCAATCATGATATAATTATCACAAGACATAATGGCGTCAAAAGGTCCCAGGTCTAAGCTTGATCATGAGACAAGAGCTAGGCGCCAAAAGGTAAGTCTGTAAAAGTTTACCACTTCGTATCCCAATGTGCTTTCCTTTGGTTATCATTGCCTTGCATGGAGAAATTATCATTTCTGCATTAGGTTAATTGATCCTAGTTATATCCTTACTATGTGCTCTGGGAGTATATTTTATTTTATTTTTCATTATGAGTAATTCATATGAAAAATAAGGGTTTTGCATTATATTTTAGGGTGCATACATGCACAGTTTGTATGAGCTTTTCAAGCAACCTATTGCATACGGGATAGATATTTCTCTCCTTTAATCATTTTGGCATCAAATTTTTTTGCATTACAGTATGAACTTTTGTAATGTAACCAGTTCACCAAAACAACTAAATATTTTTGTGATGCTATGCTATTTCTGAATAACGATGGTATTTCAGTTCTGTGACCCTATGTGATTGTCCTATAGATTTGAGAAATTTAATGGATCAGTGTGTAAAGTTTTTTCTACAAAAAATCATTGATTCTTTAATGAAAATTTGCTCTTAGGCACTTGAAGCGCCCAGGGAACCGCGTCGTCCTAAAACACACTGGGATCATGTTCTAGAAGAGATGATCTGGTTGTCCAAGGTGACTAATTTGCACTTTAGAGATTGATCTTTTTTTGGGAACATAAGCTTTTGAATGTTGCTTTTTATTGTGAGCTCATGTTGTCATAATTTGTTATGATAGATCAAGCTGCAAAAAAGAAGGTAAAATGACATGTAGCAGAGACTGTTGATAATCCTTCATTGCTAAAAAGAGATATTTGTTTGCAGGACTTTGAGTCAGAGAGAAAATGGAAACTGACTCAGGCAAAGAAGGTGGCTTTGAGAGCAAGCAGGGGTATGTTGGATCAGGCCACCAGGGGAGAAAAGAAATTAAAGGTTCTGCTTTCAGCTCCTTGAAATGGAAGTTCCTTTTCCACACATCACCATAGGAGGATATAAATCTTCCACATTGTAGGAAAAGAGATGTTATGTGCCCACGAAACTTAGAAAACTAGTTCTCATATTAAAGTTATTTTCATTTTCTTATTCCTTTTGTTAAAATTAGCATTGCATTATTATTAGGAAGAAGAGCTACGGTTACGGAAAGTTGCAGTTAATATTTCAAAGGACGTGAAGAAATTTTGGATGAAGATAGAGAAGCTGGCAAGTCATCAATGACAAGTTGATTTTCAATTGAACTTCAAATATCTTTTCTTTTCTTTTTTTCTTGATCTCCCTGAAACCTTATAACATGCATGATATTGATATTCCAGGTGCTGTACAGGCATCAGATGGAGCTTGATGAGAGAAAGAAAAAAGCGCTTGATAAACAGCTTGAGTTTCTTTTAGGCCAAACTGAGAGGTAAAATGAATTCCTGGGGAAAGTTGTCCTAATGCTTGTTTTGCATAGAAATCAAATAAGAAACTGTTTGGAACTAGTTAAAAAGTGCACTAACGTATTGTGTTGATGCTTTTAGGTACTCAACAATGTTAGCTGAAAATCTAGTGGACTTGCACAAACCAGTGCAACAGTCTCCCAAGCAGGAAAAACCTGGTATTCAATACAAAGAAGCAGATGAGAAAACTGCTGAAGAAGACTCAGGATTTAATATTGGTAAGCAGAATTCTGTCATTAAATGTGTTAATTTGTTATCTTGCAGCATTGGCATGTTATATTAATTTTTCTACATTTGTTACAGAAACTCAGTTAGATGTTGCAGATATTGATGACAATTATGATGTTCATTCTGAAGATGAATTGGTTTGTTCTTTTCTTTATTTCTCTGGTGTTGGTTCAAAATTTCCCTAAACTTTAATGTTTTCTTGGTCCCATGTATTAAATGTAAGTGTAAAACATGCAAATGAGTAAAATTTGTGCCTTTTCCATAGATTTTATTTCTTGCTTTCCAGTAACCCACATATCTTTTTTGCAAGTTTCATGTGAATCACCTAAGTGTAAATTATAGGGGTATATTGGTTCTGTTAGGCATCCAATTGCAGCAGTCACCTGCTGCAATCTTGTCTAGTTCATGTTGCGTTGTTCTAGAGAACAAATAGACATAATGGAAAGTTGGTTAAAATATCTATTGCCAAAGTGTGTGCTTTATATCCATTTGTTTGTGAGATATGGATTGATGATCTTCTGTTAGTTTTTTTATTTTTCTTCTTCCTTTTTAACTTCCGGATAGATTTCATAATACAGTTAAGGAAATTACTTTTGGAAGGATGTTAACATGTTCTTATGATCTGCCTATTTTATGAGACATCTGACGAGTACATACCATAACTTGTAAACATTTCCATTTATCAATGAAAGATGATTGGATACACTAGTTTATGTATGACCAATTATGGACCTCAAGAAATGACATACGGTCCTTTATATGGATAGGTAGGCATCATAGTTCAAGCTTGAGATTCTTTTCGTCTGCGTGTGAATCCTTGTTTTCTAATTTTGTTTATGTTCCTTGTTCTTTTTCCTAAGGCAAGATTGAAGCTAAACCCTTTAAACCTGAAACTGTTGTAAAGTATGAAACTACAATAACAATCTTTTATATTCTTTTTATGCAGCTTGAATGAGGACTGACTTATAAAATTTCTCATGCTTGATGGTGTTGTTTTAGGAAGATGATGAGCACACTATTGAGGAAGATGAGGCTCTTATAACTGAGGAAGAAAGGAAAGAAGAGTTGGAAGCCTTACGTAATGAAACAGATATTCCACTTGAGGAGTTGCTCAAACGTTATGCTGTGGATAAAGGTGAATTCTTATTACAGTTGCCCTATATTGTTCAGAATTGCTCTTACACTACCCTTTCTGTTCTAATCATGCTATATTTTCATTGTATAGAAAAACAAATAAAAGATAGAAAATGTGACACTTTAGTTTACTTCTTGTAGAAAACAACACTCTTTCTGCATCTGGGTAGCTCTCCTTTAGCTATATCTTATAATTAATTTGATCAATACAAGTATTTTCAGTTAGCAGAGAAAGTAGTCCTGTGATTGGTGAAGATGAAGCTGAGCCAACCATGGTGGAAGAAGATCATGCCAAGGGTAAGAAGTTGCTAAAGGATTACATTGTTTGTTTGAGTACGGGCAACTGTTCCTGAGATGGTCAAGGGTTCTATTTTCTGCAGGCATTGGAAATGATATTTCTGCTGGAAATAGGATTGACACAAGCTGCTCTCTTGTTCGTCGTTGTGTAAGTTGTATGTGTTTATGGTCGCTGTTATTGACTTGTGGAGCAAGTTCAGGACCCAAGATGATATTTCTAATCTGATTACAGAATGAAAGTAATGGTGCTTTGTCCGTATCAGAAAACCATTTGTTAGATCTTGAGGCATTGCAATTGAGAGACTCAGCTGGTATCTCTGGGGCCTCAACTAAAAAGAATGCATTATACGACTTTAGTGATGAACAGGTAAAACTGGTTTGTTCTTCATACATATTTGCTTTTGCTTTCCTTTGTTGTCTCTTTGTAGATTGCAATGCTTTTTACATTGAAAGGTTTTCTTGGATTTCATCACTTTTCTTGTCATCATATTTTTAAAGCCACTTACTGATTTATTTCATAGTTCATTTTCCTCTTTTCATTCTTTTCTTCCTCTTCGTCATACCTGAACCTCATTGATTTACTTTATATTTTGTTTTTTTTTCTCTTCTAATTCTCTTCTTATTTGTGTAAAATTTTATTTAGATACTTTTCTGACTTGTTTCAAATCATGTAGGAAGATGGTGATTTTGTTCTTGCTACTGGAGAAGACAAGGTGTGTAATTTTGTATTATGTTGATTTCCTTATGCCAATAATGTGCTCTTTTCAGTTTAGTACGTTGTCTGGAAGGCAGTTTCTTGGAACTACTAGGGTATCTGGGTAATATTGTGAAGCTGTATTCTTGTTACCTGCTAATTTTTGTAGTAAAGAATAATAAATTGCTGGTGTGTGTATCATGATGTAACTGGCAAGTTAGTTCTCAACTGAGCCAATTTTAAAACTAAAATTAGTTTTGGCTACATGAATTTCCATCTGCCATTAAGCTCTATACTAGGAAATGACTTATTTCTCTGTGATTTAGGTAATTATAAATGCTGGCTGTATTTAGGTTTTACTTAAATGAATAATCCTGTTTCCTTTCTATGCTAGTGAGAGTTGTGGGTAAGATTGTTGTGACGGTTTCTTTTACAGAATGATGCAGAAAGAATATTTTACAGCAGCGTGCTTCTATTTTTGCCAATTTCATATCATCATTTTATTTACTGAGCTCTTGCATGGAGATCCAGGGGTTGATCATGTGAACTTCCCAATTTTGGGCAAATATTCTGAGAGCTATTTCATTTAAAGTTAGTTATTGCTTTTATGTTGCTTTTTTCAAGTTTCTTTGGAAACTTGTTCCTTCTGTGCAGAATAGTAGCTATAATTTGCCATGGTGGAATACAGGAACTTAGTTGCAGCTGATATTTATAATTAAAATTTTAGTACAATCTTCTGTCAGACTATGAAATCACCATCTTCTTTCTCGTTCCAGAAGTAGGCTGGAAAATGAATAACTGAATTTGTGTGTTATCTTTGATTGTTATGTGTGATTCCTAGTGGCTATGCTTATTCCCTCTTTGGCTTAAATGTTCAGGATGATGAAACGACCTTGTCAGAAGAGGAGGAATTGGCAAAAGCTGATTCAAACAATCACATAGATGAGGTAAGGTATTGTTACTTTTCTGTCAAGCAAATTAGGCTCTGTGTGTATGCACTTGTAAATTTTTTCCCCTACCGGCCTTTACTTGTAGTCTAGTTCTTCTAATTGTGAGGCTGCTATTTTTCAGATTGCATTGCTGCAAAAGGAAAGTGAAATTCCGGTGGAAGAATTGCTAGCAAGGTACAGAAAGGTAGGTTGCAGATTGATCCTGCTTGTAATTTGGGTGATTTATGTCAAATATTGACTATCGTCTTATTGTTTACATTTTCAATCAGGACTTGAACAATGATGAGATTTCAGAGGATGAATCTGATTATGCCTTCACTTTATCAGAGGACCTCTCTGATTCTCCAGCACATGAAAACACTGAATTGAAGTATCAGGATAACTCTACAGATAAAAATGTTGATCCTGGTGAAAGCCAACCGGTTGTGCATCCCCTTACCGAAGAAGAAGCAGGATCTGAGAAGAAGTTGGAAGAAGGTAGAGAGAATGAGAATAGAATTGCGGATGCTGCTGCGGCAGCAAGATCTGCTCAACCAACAGGAATTACATTCTTGACAACTAAAGTGCGTACAAAGTTTCCTTTTCTTCTCAAGTTTTCCCTTCGGGAGTATCAGCATATTGGCCTGGATTGGCTCGTTACAATGTATGAGAAAAGATTGAATGGGATTCTGGCTGATGAAATGGGATTGGGGAAGACTATCATGACAATTGCTTTGCTTGCTCACCTGGCATGCGAAAAGGGAATATGGGGCCCCCATCTTATTGTGGTTCCAACTAGTGTTATGCTTAATTGGGAAACTGAATTTCTCAAATGGTGTCCTGCCTTTAAAATACTGACTTACTTTGGCAGCGCAAAAGAGCGCAAGTTTAAGAGGCAAGGTTGGTTGAAACCTAACTCCTTTCATGTATGCATCACAACTTACAGGCTTGTTATTCAAGATTCTAAAGTCTTCAAGCGAAAGAAGTGGAAATACTTGATTTTGGATGAAGCTCATTTGATTAAAAACTGGAAGTCTCAAAGATGGCAAACTCTTTTAAACTTCAATTCTAAACGGCGTATTTTGTTAACTGGTACCCCATTGCAAAATGATCTCATGGAACTCTGGTCATTAATGCATTTCTTGATGCCCCACATCTTTCAGTCTCATCAGGAATTCAAGGATTGGTTCTGTAATCCAATATCTGGAATGGTAGATGGCCAAGAGAAAGTGAATAAGGAAGTTGTTGATCGCTTGCACAATGTACTTCGTCCATTCATACTTCGTCGATTGAAAAGGGATGTTGAGAAGCAACTGCCTATGAAGCATGAACATGTTATATATTGTAGACTCTCAAAGAGACAGCGTAATTTATATGAAGATTTCATTGCCAGCTCTGAAACACAAGCTACTCTTGCAAGTGCTAATTTCTTTGGGATGATTAGTGTTATAATGCAACTTCGAAAAGTCTGCAATCATCCTGATTTATTTGAGGGGCGTCCAATTGTAAGTTCTTTTGATATGAGTGGCATGGATATCCAATTGAGCTCTTCCATTTGTTCAATGCTTTCACCTGGTCCATTTTCTGAAGTAAACCTGAAAGGTCTGGGACTTCTATTTACTCATCTTGATTTTAGCATGAACTCATGGGAGAGTGATGAAGTAAATGCTATTGCCACTCCAACGAGCTTAATTAAAGAGTGTGTTGACCTGAATTTTCCAGAACAAATTGGACCATTTTCGACTAATAGGAAGAAGTTAAATGGGACTAACATTTTTGAAGAGATCCAAAAGGCAATATTAGAGGAGCGGCAGAGAGAAGCTAGGGACCGAGCAGCATCTATTGCTTGGTGGAATTCCTTGAGGTGCCGGAAAAAACCTGTATACTCAACTAGTCTACGGGAAGTTCTTACTGTAAAACATCCTGTTTGTGATATTCTACAGCAGAAAACTGATCGTGTATCCTACTTGTATTCCTCCAAGCTTGCTGACGTTGTTCTTTCACCAGTAGAGAGGTTCCAGAGGATGATTGATCTGGTTGAAAGCTTCATGTTTGCAATCCCGGCAGCTAGGGCTCCTGCACCAGTTTGTTGGTGCAGTAAAAGTGGAGCTTCTGTGTTTCTGCACCCAACATATAAGGAAAAATGTTGTGAAGTTTTGTTGCCTTTTTTATCTCCTATTAGGCCTGCAATTGTTCGGAGGCAAGTATATTTCCCAGATAGGCGACTGATACAATTTGATTGTGGTAAGTTGCAGGAGCTTGCAATTTTGCTGAGGAAATTGAAATACGAAGGTCACAGAGCATTAATATTCACCCAGATGACAAAAATGCTTGATATTTTGGAGGCATTTATAAATTTGTATGGTTATACATACATGCGTTTAGATGGATCCACTCAACCAGAGGAGAGACAAACATTAATGCAGCGGTTTAACACAAATCCCAAAATCTTCCTTTTCATTTTGTCCACCCGCAGTGGTGGTGTTGGAATCAACCTTGTTGGGGCAGATACAGTTATCTTCTATGACAGTGACTGGAATCCGGCTATGGATCAGCAAGCTCAAGATCGTTGCCACCGGATAGGACAGACACGTGAAGTACATATCTATCGGTTGATTAGTGAGAGCACCATTGAAGAAAACATCCTGAAGAAAGCAAATCAGAAACGTGCTCTTGATGATCTAGTCATACAGAGTGGAGGCTACAACACTGAATTTTTCAAGAAGCTTGATCCCTATGGAATTGTTTTCCAATCATAGAACCCTTCCTGTTAAGAATATGCAGAAGGAGAAAACTAACTACAGTGGAAATGAGGTTTCCTTTTCTAATGCAGATGTGGAAGCTGCTTTAAAGCATGTGGAAGATGAAGCGGATTATATGGCACTAAAGAGAGTTGAAGAGGAAGAAGCTGTGGAAAACCAAGAGTTCACAGAAGAAGCCATTGGGAGACTGGAAGATGATGAGCTGGTAACTGAGGACAATGTGAAGACTGATGAGGCCTGCTGATCGAGGGTGGCTTGGTCATGACTACCACAAATAATGATAACGGGATGATGCTAACTGGCAGTGATCCAAATGAAGAGAGTTCTCTTGCTTTAGCTGGGAAAGAAGATGAAGTTGATATGCTGGCCAATGTCAAAGAGATGGCTGCAGCAGTGGCAGCAGCTGGAGAGGCCATCTTTTCCTTTGGGAATCAGCTACGTCCAATTGATCGATATGCTGTGCGTTTCCTGATGCTTTGTGGGATCCAATTATTGACAAGACAGCTGTGGAATCTGAAGTTAGATTTGAGGAGACAGATTGGGAACTAGATCGCATAGAGAAGTATAAGGAGGAAATGGGAAGCTGAGATTGATGATGACGAGGAGCCTTTTGTATACGAAAGTAAGAGCTTTTTGTGTGTGTGATTCTCACGTTACATCTATCATATTAGATTTCTCACGTAAATGAATTCTAGTTCTACATCACAAAAGTTATTATCTCGACATTGAAAACCAGTCAGACAGCAAATTTTATTTGGTTTTGGGGTGCCAGAAATCTAAAGATCAAAGATAAAAATGTATAAAGCAGTTTGACAGTGCAGATTTGCTTTGTTTGGAAATTTCCACCACATAGCGTTTCATCTAGAAATAGCTTAGAGAAATGGTTCATATCTTATGTATCTTTGATAATACAAAAGAAAGCATGTCCAAGAATTTTTCTGGTTATTGAAGACATGCCATTCACAGGATGCTTCACTCTATTTAAACTTGTGAGTAGGCTATATTTTAGTGCGCATGGTTCTTCTGCCTGTATTTGACACTAACTTTTTGGGTTGTCTCTATTATCAGGATGGGATACTGATTTTGCAACTGAGGCTTACCGACAGCAAGTTGAAGCTTTAGCTCAACATCAAGTTAGTGAAAATAAACTCTATGTTGTGTTTGAAAATGTGGTTTGTTTCAGCTGGTTAATATTGTTCTCTATATTTGTAGTTGATGGAAGAATTGGAATCTGAAGCTAGAGAGAAGGAGGAAGCAGATGATGAAAATCTCAATTCCGTGAAGTAAGATATCTCTGTTAACTTTTATGCAGAAACTTTAAAGTGGAAACTTTGTTCTTTTCTTTTCTTGTGCTTTCTTGTAGTAGACAGTTTTAAGATATTATGCTGAGGATCTGGTGGTGAATATAAAAATCAATTTTTTGCTGGTGGTTTTGCCAAGTTGGTATTGCCTTCCTTTTAACATGCAGTGCTGCAAGGTTTTATACATTCATACTAGTATGCATATATGCACGATTGTAAGTATGCATTCATACTAGTGAATGTCTTCATTACATGGATGGTGACACTCATGCTGGTCTTGACATAGATATGAACCAACTGACCTGACAGCCTCTAATAAAGATAATAACAGCTTGCAAGATGCAGTAAAAATGCTGAAGTGACTCTCGTATACCAATGCTTAAGTTTGTGAAGGTCTTTTCTGTATATTATGTGATCTGATGATGTCAGGATGATATTTGTTATTGGTCTGATTTCTCCTAAGGAAATAGAATGCAAGTTAGTTGAGGTCCTAGGGCTTCTGTCTGATGTGGTTACCACAAGGGGGGCCAAAAAGTGGAGTTTTTATTGTGAAATTGTGTAATGTGCTCATTATTTAGAAATACTTGAATGGTTTTGATTAAGCTTTTTGTGCACTAATTTATTTTTCTGTTTGCTAAAATGAAAGGGTAAGTGACTCTAAACTGAAGACTAAGAAGAAGCCAAAGAAAGCCAAGTTCAAATCTCTCAGGAAAGGAGCGCTAACTTCTGAAGTTAAAGCTGTAAAAGAAGAGTTTACAGTGGAAGTTATGTCCATTGATGATGAAATGTATGACGAAGAGGCTACCTTTTCAGATGCGGTGTTGCCGCCTTCAAGATCACAGAAAAAACGTAAGAAGGCTAAATTGGCTCTTTATGATGATGAAGAGAGGGAGAAGAGCTCAAAGAAGAAGTCTAAGAAACTGAGAAAGGGTGCTGATTTTGAATGTAACCTATCACGTAAATGTGATGATGAATCTGTAGAATTAAGACCATATGAGAATATGGTTGTTGATTTTGAGCAGCAACAGCAACCAGCAAGCAGGAGCAAGATAGGGGGGAAAATGTCCATTACTGCCATGCCAGTAAAGCGAGTTTTAATGATAAAACCAGAAAAATTGAAAAAGGGAAATGTTTGGTCAAGAGATTGTGTTCCATCACCTGATATTTGGTTGCCTCGGGAGGATGCCATATTATGTGCTGTTGTACATGAATATGGCCCACACTGGAGTTTGGTTAGTGATACTCTCTATGGAATGACTGCTAGCGGGTTTTATCGGGGGAGATATCGTCATCCAGTTCATTGTTGTGAGCGGTTTAGGGAACTGATCCAAAGATATATTCTGTCTGCACCGGACAACACTTTGAATGAAAAGATCAGCAATGCGGGCTCTGGAAAGGCTCTTCTCAAAGTAACAGAGGTAT
>BNST01002039.1:0-13293 GCA_019650275.1 Xylocarpus granatum
CAGGGGGAATGTACAAACTAAGGGTGGAAAAAGAAGACAAAGGGGGCGGAACGAAAGGTAGTATTAGTAACGGTCACGAAGGGTGGAAACAAGAAGAAAGGAATCCTAGGCCAGAAGGGGGAACAGAACCTTCCCCCCACATCCCGAACATGAAAAGAAATTATACGAAAAACGAGGGATAAAGGGGAAAGAAATCAAAGCATGCCTGGGTAAAAGAAATGGGGGTGTAAAAGAAGGAGAGGGGTTGCGGGGTAAAAGATGACGGGTGGGTTATGGATAGGGGCGCAGAAGTATGGAAAAGCGATATCACATCCGGAAAAATGGAGAAATAAGGGTAAGAAGGGGGAAAGGTTAATCTCCAATTGTTCATAGGGGGGGGAAAAAAAAAATCAACCACAGGGGAAGGGGTGGGGAAGAAAGAGGGGAAAAAGGTGGATAGTGCTATTCGGAAAGTTCAATAGAGGACAGGCACGGAAAAAAGACAATATAACTAACATTAGAAAGGAAAAGGGAAAGACGGGGGACAGAAGGAAGAAAAAAAAAAAGGAAGAGGGGAAAAGGGGAGGGGAGAAGAAAGTAAAAAGAGAGACAAAAAGAAGGGGAGAAGGGGGGGAGTAAAAACAAAAGTTTTAAAATGGATATGGCTAGTACCTCAATTGAAAAGTTATTGTCCCCAATCCTAAAAATACTATTTCCCCCATCTCTCTGGTTAGTAAAGCCAAAAGTTCTCACTGTTTCAAAAAAAATCGACAAACTACGATATCTTCCCAATTTTATCCAGAGTTCTTTTTTCCATAAAAAAGAATCAAAATCCCTTTCCAACTGGGCCAACCATAGATTTCAAAACCCATATGTATTCTGTTCTCTTGTCTTCCCTACTTAGACTCAGAACCTTCCCTCCCTTGGCCCTACGAACTCTTTACTTTCCTCCTCCTTATCCTCCCATCTCCGACCTTTGCTTTGCACACATATCTATCCTTCTTATTTTTCGGTTCTTGTATGCGTCTATGTGCCTCGCTTCTCTATATTAGGCCATAAAAATTACCCAAATTATAATCAACCCATCTCCAAAAAATATAGTTTTATGGTTATCCCTCCCTTCCCCTCCCCTCATTCCCGAGCCCCCCCCACATTCATTGTAGACCTCTGATTTCCTGTACCGAAACAATCACCCCTGCCAATGACCTTCCTGCTCTGCCGCTGCCTTGCTCGCCCCCTATTCATTTCATCGGGTCCGGACTGCCCCCCCTTCTCCCTCCCTCTCCCCCCCTCTCCTCCCCCCCCGCTCCCCGGTAACTTGTTTCGGTGTTCCATGTCTTGGGTCCCTTGTCTACTAGTCCTTTGGGTCCCCCCACTAAAAGAAAGAAATGATAATATCATAAACAAAATAAACTAAAATGCTAAAAACCCACTCTTTCGAGCACATTAGAAATAAAAAGAAAGCGTGCAAAACTTTAAAATAACTGTACAGAAACTTCAGATAAATTGTAGGTCACCCTCCAGTCAGAATAGCCCTGGGTCCCCCCGGGTGCCCCCAACTTCATACGCTTTGCCGTGTGCATCGCTTTGCCACTCCTCCCCTCAGCCACTTTCCACCAAAACATACACAACTCAAAGAACTGGTGGGTCCCCCAACTTGTGCCTTCCCAAAGGTCCAATCCACTGATCTTCAACTGCCCCACGTATGACAATTTCCTGCATCAGGCTCCTAGTCCCTCTCAACATTTATTTTGATGATGAGCTTAATGCTGCTACACATTTTTTGTATATTTCTCGATTTCCTTAATCCACAAGAGATCAAGGTAGGACGATAAGCATTCTTGCCCCTAATCGCACAACCAACACCACTATCTTAAAGATAACTCCTCTTTTTCCGGTTTACTTGTTAATAGTTTTAACGTTGACAGCTATAACTGGGTCGGGCCCCCCTCACCCTCACACCGGGGGGTCTCCCGGCTTACCCAGAGTATAGTACCTTTCTTAGTTTCAATGAGCCCCCTTCTTGGTACCCCCCCCCACCCGGTTAGAAGTTACTCCACGGAGTTTTTCTAATCTTTCAAGCCCGGAGCACCATGTGTGTGACTCGGTCTTAGAGAGTTTTTTGTCTTGATCCAAATTTCTTTTTATTATATTTATTGGTTAACCCAAAGGAGCAGCTAGGGGATGTAAATATAGAAAAGAAATCAAGGATCGAATTTGAGGTACAGCAAGTTAGGAAGGATTCCAGTAGACGTGCTGACCCCTTAAGGTGTAGAAAAGTTGGGGAAAAAATTGGGACCCCAACAAATTGGTGCTTTCGTTGAGAAATCAGCACAACCACCAGTTGAGAAGTAGCACGATCACCCCTACAAATTGTTGCTCTTGCTGAGAGGCAGCACAATCACCATCCAATTGAGAGGACAGCATGGTCACCATGTCATCAAGTCAGCATTCACCCTCACCACAACAGCAAACTAAGGAGGACTTTGGAAGAATTCTGACCTTAGAGAGGAACCGACGCTTACTCAACGACCAGGTAAGTGATATAAAACAGCAGCTATCATCCATCATCCATTTCCTGGAGCAGTTGAAGAGGGATACACCCCAAGTGTCAGGAAGGCAAAGCCAAACCGAGCAAAGAAGAAGCAGCATACTGACACAGCAACCTAAAAGGCTGCATTCAGAGATCTTGCGACACCAGGTGCATGAGGATGAATCTGACCATGAGCAGCTTCCCTCTCAAGAAAGGGGGAGAGTGCACATGAGTCTAGGGAGCAAAAGGGAGGTGCCACTGAATTTGCACCAGCCCCATGACCCCTATGATGAATACAATGACGATGTGGTCTTGGATTGAAGGCCAGCAGTATGGCAGCCAAGGAGAATGCAGAGTCATCATGAGGCAGAACATTGGCGGACAAATAGGAGAGAGGAATTGCAACACTACGACAGCCCAAGCCACTACACACGGCCAAAGGTAAAAATTGAGTTCCCTACCTTTGAGAAAGGAGATCCAACTGAATGGATCTGCAAAGCTGAATCCTACTTTGAAAAACAAGGTGTAGAGAGGGGTGAAAGGGTTGATTTTGCATCCTATCACCTATGTGGGAGAGCCAACCAATGGTGGCATCAGCTTAAGGCCACCTATGGCCGAGAAGGTAGAAGGATTGGCTGGACAAGGTTCACACAAGAATTGATGGACAGATTCGGACCATCCAGCATCACAAATATTTGCTCCGAGTTTGATGGGAACCAAGTCTTTCCTTCATCAAATCTGGAGAGTGCTGCACCAATTCAGAACTTGGAATACTCATCTCTGCCTCCTGAGATGCCAATCTGGAGAACAAGTGAAGATGTTTCATCACCAACAATTCCAGTTGATGACAGTAGAGGAAAAGAATTGTGCACAGGAGATGCATATGCCCTTCGAGATGATAGCGACACTAAGGACACAAGTGCTTCAGGACAGGACTTGGTGTGCTTGAATGCCAAGATAAAGATACAGATGTCTTGTGATGAGACGAATAATGCATCTACCAAATGTCCTGATTCATCTATTCAGGTTTATGCTACTACTTTTACATCTTCTTTAGCACTACCAAGAGTGGAAGAACAGCAAATTAAAGTGGATGCAGAATCATATGGATTACAAGTGCATGCTCCTACAAATTATCCACTAGAAAATACTCCAACAAGGACTGTGCAGGACCAATCTGCCTTGTTGGCTAAACCTGGATTAGAAGACAAAGTTCCTAATCATATTCCTGTCCAGATTAAAGGACTTACTGATCTTTCACGGACAGCTTCACAAGCTGCAAGAGATCAGACCTTTAGACCATTCATTGGTCAAACTGCAGCGAAAATATGCATAGCAGCACAAATATTGATCAAACGCCATCATCTGCACCTGTTTTAGACCCTCAATTCCCTGGACACAATAAGGATTATTTGGGTTGCAGATTGAACACTAAAAATCCAGACATTCCATGCAACAGGTCAGGTGTTCTGGACACCAACCCCATTGCCAGCACAAATGCCCAAAGTCGCATGGATAGCGAGGAGGAATCTGAGGCAGTACGCTCCCCGGATCATGCGAAAGAAGGCAAAATCAACTTGCATGCAGTAGGGGCAACCACCAAGCCTACTGCAATGAGGCTGTTCGCAACCATAAACAACAAGAATATTTTAGTGTTGATTGATAGTGGAGCCAGCCCATAACTTCATCAACACAAAACAGGTCAAAACACTCCAGCTATGTCCGAAAAGGATTGTACCCTTTGAGGTAAGAGTGGCAAGCGGACAGAAGCTCAAGTGCACACAGGTGATCCAGGCAGTAGCAATGCAGATTCAACGAGTCAAAATAGAGGCAGAACTGCATGTGTTAGCCCTGGCAGGTCTTGATGTGGCTTTAGGCAACGCTTGGCTCAAAACCATAGGCAAGATAATGTTCGACTACGAATCCATGGCCATGCACTTCCAATGGAAGGGAAAGGACTGCACGTGGAAGGCATCCACCACCAATGCAGCGCATCATTGTGAGGTAAGTACCCTTGAACGACTATACAGAAAAAGGGCACAATGTTTTGCAGTTCTCTTGGCCACAAAAGAGGAAAACACAGCGAACATCATACACACGAAGACATACCAAAAAGAGTAAGGAACCTACTGGAGCAATTCAGAGATGTCTTAGGAGAGCCACAAGGACTACCACCCTCAAGACATTATGACCATGCCATCCCATTAATCGACGAAACCAAAGCGATTAATGTAGCACCTTACTGGTATGCACACTTCCAAAAGAACGAGATCGAAAGACAAAAGGAAGAGATGCTACAGCAAGGTATTATCTGACCTAGCACTTCCCCTTTTTCTTCTCCGATTCTACTTGTTAGAAAGAAAGATGGAACTTGGAGGTTTTGCACCAATTATCTGGCACTCAACCAAGCAACTGTCAAGGATCGTTTTTCTGATCCCAACAATTGATGATATGCTGGACAAGTTACATAGAGCAAAGCTGTTCACCAAGCTGGATCTCAAGGCGAGATATCATCAAGTACGCATGAAAGAAGAGGACGTGCAGAAGACAGCATTTCGGACTCATAGTGGACACTACGAGTACCTAGTCATGCCCTTCGGACTATGCAATGCACCCTCCACCTTTCAAGCAGCCATGAATGACTTCTTCAAACCATATTTGCGCAGGTTTGTTTTAGTTTTCTTCGATAACATTTTGGTCTATTCCAGGAACCACAATGATCACATAGAACACTTAGCAAAAGTGCTAGAAATGTTAAGAAGAAATTGTTTCGTCATCAAGCCATCCAAGTGCACATTCATGCAAGAGGAGCTTGAATACCTCGGTCACATCATATCCGAAAGAAGGAGTGAAGGTAGACCAACGTAAAATAGGAGCCATGCAAACATGGCCAACTCCAAAGAATGTCACAGAACTTAGAGGATTTCTAGGTTTGACAGGCTACTATCGCCGATTTGTTCGCAAATACGGTGCCATAGCAAAACCACTAACGGATTTGCTAAAGAAGGACGGATTCCTATGGACAGAGAAGAGTGAAGACGCATTCAAGTTGTTGAAGCAAGCTATGTGTGAGACCCCAGTGTTAGCACTGCCCTGACTTCAACCAAACCTTCGAGCTTCACACTGATGCATATCAAGATGGCATAGGTGCTGTCCTCAGTCAAGCCGGAAGACCTATTGCATACATGAGCAGAGTCTTAGGGCCCATGAAGAAGGAATGGTCAGTATACACCAAGGAGATGTTAGCCATCATCCATGCAGTCAAGGTATGGCGACCTTACCTTCTTGGGAGGAAATTCCTGATCATTACAGATCAACAACCCTTGAGAAGCCTCATGGAGCAGAAAATTACCACCCCAGAGCAAAAGTTCCTTGTCAAATTGCTGGGTTACGAGTATGAAATAATCTACAAACCAGGCAAGGAAAACAAGGTGGCAGACGAATTGTCCAGAAGCAATGAAGGTCAAACATTATGGACAGCATGTGAGCCTAATGACACATGCCTCACTGCCATTAGCGGAGCAGAGTGGAATGTATGGACAGAAATCAAGGAAGCAATAGAATTTGACCCTCAATGCCACGAGCTCATGGAAAAGATCAAGAATTTTGACCCTAAGGTTAGTAAATTCACCCTTAAGAATGGATATATTTGGTACAACCAGCAGGTGTATGTACAGAACATACCGGGACTAAGGGGAAAAATCTTGAATCACTTCCACAACTCATGGGAAGGAGACACTCAAGATGGTTTTGTACTTACATGCGGATCAAGCTATTCTTTTGGTTGGAAGGATTCAAGGCAGAAGTCAAAAAGAAAGACAGCAATTGTGACATTTGCCCATGGATAAAACCAGAAGATGGCAAGACCAAGGATTGCTACAATCTTTGCCATTACCCGTACAAGTTTGGGAAGACTATAATGACATCCAGCAGCAGTTTTCCAACTTTCACCTTGAGGACAGGGTGAGTCTTCAAGAAAGGGGGATTGTTGAGAACCTAAGTATGCAGGAAAGGCAATGGGCAGAAAATGGGGCAGCAAAGGAGAGCATGGGCCAGAAAATGTGCATAACAAGAATGGCAACAGCAAGTGTGCAGCCCTAGCAGTGAGGCTCAACTAGTATTTGACTTAATCCTAATAAATGAAGGATATTCACGCCAACAGGAGTTCCAGCAGAAGAAGATAATCGCATCAAGAAGAACTCCAGCAGCAGTAGGAGGACATCTACACCAAGCAGATGGTGTCCTTCTATCCCAAGACTCTCTTGACCTGAACAACTTGTTGAAGTTAAACCCTTCATGATGTTCTTTGTGGATGAAAGGTGGATGAGGCAACCAAGTTGCTGCCGAGCTGTGTGAAAAGCTCCTTCCAGAACTTGCTCATGAAAACAGTATCTGTATCAGACAGCAATGTCTGTGGTATGCCATGAAGTCTTACCACGTTTTTTGATGAACTCTGCTGTGCCCACAAGGGATATGCCAGTCGCTCCCGGAAGTTCATCCCGCGCACTGCAGAACACGCTGAATGACTGCTGCGCCTACGGGGAAGTTTTCGTCGCACCTGGAAGTTCATACTGCAGATTGCTCGAACGAGCCCGATGCCTTTGCCGCACCTGTGGGGATGGTCCGGTTGGTCCTGGAAGTTCGTCCCGCGCACTGCCCAATGTGCCCAAAGCCTCTGCCGCATCCGCAGGGATGTTCTGGTCATTCTTAGAAGTTCATCCTGCAGACTACTGAACGTGTCTGACGCTGCTTCTGCACCTGCAGGGATGTTCTGGTCGCTCCCAAAAGTTCATCCCGTGCAATGCCGAATCCAGCCAATGCCTCTGCTGTGCCGGTGGGAATGTTCTGGTTGCTCCCGATAGTTCATCCTGCTGTCTGCCAAACGCGCCGATGCCTCTGCCGCGCCTGCAGGGATGATCTGGTCGTGCCCAGAAGTTCATCCCGAGCACTGCCGAATGTGTCCGATACCTCTATCGAGCCCACGTGGATTTTGCAGTCACTCCTGGGAGTTCATCCCTTGCACTGCAGAACGTGTCCCATGCCGCTGCCACACCCACGGAGATGTTTTAGTTGCTCCTGGAAGTTCGTCCCTGCACTGTTGAATGTGCCCGACGCCTCTGCTGTGCTGGCAGGGACATTCTGGTCGCTCCTGGAAGTTCATCCTGTGCACTGCCAAACGTGCCTGACGCCTCTGCTGCGCCCTCAGGGATGTTCTGGTCACTACCGGAAGTTCATCCTGTGCACTGCCCAAAGTGCCTGAAGACTTTGCCACTCCCACAGAGATGTTCCCGTCGCTTCTGGAAGTTTATCCCGTGCACTGCCCAATGCGCCCAAAGCCTCAGACTCGCCCGAGCGGGATGTTTTGGTCGCTCCAGGAAGTTTGTCCCGTGCACTGCCGAGCGCGCCTGATGCCTCTGCTGTGCCCACGGGGATGTTCCGGTCACTCCTGGAAGCTCATCCCATGCACTGCCCAAACGTTTGTTAGTGCACAGGACAAACTTCCAGCAGTGACCGCTACATCGTCGCGGGCATGGCAGCGGTGTGGGACACATTCGGCAGAGCGTGGGATGAAATTTTGGGAGCGTCGGGAACATCCCAGCGGGTGCAGCAGAGGCTTCGGGCATGTTCGTAATGCACAGGATGAACTTCCAGGAGCGACCAGAATATTCCCTGTAGGTGCGGCAGCGGTAATGGGCACGTTCTGCAGTGCTCGGGACGAACTTCTGGGATTGATCGGATCATCCCTGCAGGCACAGCAGAGGCTTCGGGTGTGTTTGGGATTGCGCGGGATGAACTTCCAGGAGCAACTGGAACATCTCCGCTAGTGTGGCAGAGGCTTTCGAGTGCGCTGGGCAGTGCACGGCACGAACATGTGGGAGCAACTGGAACATTGCTGCGGGCTCAGCAGAGGCGTCGGATGCATTCGGCAGTGCTTGGAATGAACTTCTTGTAGCTGCCAGAAATTCCCCATGGGTGCGGCAAAGGCTTCGGGCATGTTAAGCAGGACATGGGGCGAACTTCCAGGAGCATCCAAGACAATACAGATTCAAGGAGTCAAAATAGAGGCGGAACTGCATGTGTTAGCCCTGCTAGGTCTTGATGTGGTTTTAGGCAATGCTTGGCTTAAAACCATAGGCAAGATAATGTTCGACTACGAATCCATGGCCATGCACTTCCAATGGAAGGGAAGGGACTGCACATGGGAGGCATCCACCACAAATACAGCGCATCATTGTGAGGTAAGTGCCCTTGAACGACTATACAAAAAAAGGGCACAATGTTTTGCTGTTCTCTTGGCCACAATAGAGGAAAACACAGCCGAACATCATACACACAAAGACATACCAATAGGAGTAAGGAACCTACTGGAGCAATTCGGAGATGTCTTAGGAGAGCCACAAGGACTGCCACCCTCAAGACATTACGACCATGCCATCCCATTAATCAATGAAACCAAAGCGATTAATGTAGCACCTTATCTGTATGCACACTTCCAAAAGAATGAGATTGAAAGACAAGTGGAAGAGATGCTACAGCAAGGTATTATCCAACCTAGCACTTCCCCTTTTTCTTCTCCCATTTTACTTGTTAGAAAGAAAGATGAAACTTGGAGGTTTTGCACCGATTACCAGGAACTCAACCAAGCAACCATCAAGGATCATTTTTCGATCCCAACAATTGATGATATGCTGGACGAGTTACATGGAGCAAAGCTGTTCACCAAGCTGGATCTCAAGGCCAGATATCATCAAATATGCATGAAAGAAGAGGACGTGCAGAAGACAGCATTTTGGACTCATAGTGGACACTACGAGTACCTAGTCATGCCCTTCAGACTTTGCAACGCACCCTCCACCTTTCAGGCAGCCATGAATGACATCTTCAAACCCTATTTGCATAGGTTTGTATTAGTTTTCTTTGATGACATTTTGGTCTATTCCAGGAACCATGATGATCATCTAGAACACTTAGCAAAAGTGCTAGAGGTGTTAAGAAGAAATCACTTCGTTATCAAGCCATCCAAGTGCACGTTCATGCAAGAGGAGCTTGAATACCTCGGTCACATCATATCCGAAGATGGAGTGATGGTAGACCAACAAAAAATAGGAGCCATGCAAACATGGCCAACTCCTAAGAATGTCACAGAACTTAGAGGATTTCTAGGTTTAACAGGCTACTACCGCCGATTTGTTCGCAAATACGGCTCCATAGCAAAACCACTAACGGACTTGTTGAAGAAGGACGATTCCTATGGACAGAGAAGAGTGAAGATGCATTCAAGATGTTGAAGCAAGCTATGTGTGAGACCCCAGTGTTAGCACTGCCCGACTTCAACCAAACCTTCGAGCTTCACACCGACGCACAGTCCAGGTATGGTGACCTTACCTTCTTGGGAGGAAATTCATGATCATTACAGATCAACAACCCTTGAGAAGCCTCATGGAGCAGAAAATTACCACCCCAGAGCAGCAAAAGTTCCTTGTCAAGTTGCTGGGATACGAGTATGAAATAATCTACAAACCTGGCAAGGAAAACAAGGTGGCAGACGCATTGTCCAGAAGCAATGGAGGTCAAGTATTGTGGACAGCATGTGAGCCTAATGATGCATGCCTCACTGCCATTAGCAGAGTGGAGTGGAATGTATGGATAGAAATCAAAGAGGCAATAGAGATTGATCCCCAAAGCCAAGAGCTCACTGAGAAGATCTAGAATTTCAACCCTAAGATCAAGCTATCCTTTTGGTCGGAAGAATTCAAGGTAGAAGGCAAGAAGAAAGCCAGCAATTGTGACATTTGCCCATGGATAAAACCAAAAGATGGCAAGAGCAAGGGATTGCTACAACCTTTGCCATTACCCATACAAGTTTGGGAAGACTATAATGACATACAGCAGCAGTTTTCCAACTTCCACCTTGAGGACAAGGTGAGTCTTCAAGAAAGGGGATTCTTGAGAACCTAAGTATGCAGGAAATGCAATGGGCAGAAAATGAGGCAGCAAAGAGAGCATGGGCCAGAAAATTTGCAAACAAGCATAGCAACAGCAAGTGTGCAGCCCAGCAATGAGGCCTGGCAGTATTTGACTTAATCCTAATCAATGAAGGACATTCATGCCAACAGGAGTTCCAGCAGAAAAAAGATATTTGCATCAAGAAGAACTCCAGCAGCAGTAGAACGTCTATGTCAAGAAGAGTTGCAGCAGTAGGAGGACATCTACGCCAAGCAGAGTTCCAGCAGCAGCAAGACATCCATGCCAAGGAGAATTCCAGCAGCAGCAGGACATCCATGCCAAGAAGAGTTCTATCAGAGCAGGACACTCATGATGAGTTCCAGTAGCAATAGGATAGTCATGACAAGAAGAATTCTAAGGGCAGAAGGATAAGCATTCAGAGTCCTAGTCCTAGAAGGATTAGGCAAGAGGAAGTGCAGCCACTGTAAAATACAAGATAAGGTAGGAATTCTAGTCTAGGTAGAAATTCAAGAAAGACCAAGAATCCTAGTAGAATTAGGAAACATTTGCATAAGGTCTATCTTGATAAGGTTTTAGCTGATTAGAAAAGCTTGTTGTATGCAGGAAAGGCAATGGGCAGAAAATGGGGCAGCAAAGGAGAGCATGGGCCAGAAAATGTGCACAACAAGCCTGGCAACAGCAAGTGTGCAGCCCGGCAGTGAGGCCTGGGCGTTCCTAATCAATGAAGGACATTCATGCCAACAAGAGTTCCAGCAGAAGAAGGATATTTGCATCAAGAAGAACTCCAGCAGCAGTAAGACGTTTATGCCAAGCAGAGTTCTAGCAGCAGCAGGACATCCATGCCAAGCAGAGCTCCAGCAGCAGCAGGACATCCATGCCAAGAAGAGTTCTATCAGCAGTAGGACACTCATGATGAGTTCCAGTAGCAATAGGATAGTCACGACAAGAAGAATTCTAAGGGCAGAAGGATATGCATTCAGAGTCCTAGTCCTACAAGGATTAGGCAAGAGGAAGTGCAGCTGCTGTAAAATACAAGATAAGGTAGGAATTCTAGTCTAGGTAGAAATTCAAGAAAGACCAAGAATCCTAGTAGAATTAGGAAACATTTGGATAAGGTCTATCTTGATAATGTTTTATTTGACTTAAAAAAGCTTGTTGACTTAGGAAAACATATCCTAAGTGGATAAGGAACCTAAGTACTAGTTAATTAGGATAAGGTTATCTTAGGACTATAAATACAGCCCATTATTTGTGAGGAGCTCATGAGCTACGAATTTTGTTATTTTCTCATTCATTAATCAAGAATCAAAGGTAAGCATTCTTGCTCACATTCTTGTTTATATTTTCATTATCTTTTAAGAGTTGTCTTGAGATAACTTGGGCTTAAGTTAAGGTTAAGAGTTGTCTTCCTTGCTTAAGAGCTAAGGTTGAAGTTAAGAGTTGTCTTCTTCAACCAAGGCAAGTTGTGATAGGTTTAAGAGTTGTCTTGCCTATCCAACATATCTTTATATATATTAGTTAACCCGAAGGACAGCTTAGGGGATATAAAATAAAAAAAGAACTCAAGAATCAAACGGGACAGCAAGTTAGGAAGGATTCCAGTAGGCGTGCTGACCCCTAAGGTGTAGAAAAGTTGGCGAAAAAAATTGGGACCCCAACAAATTGGTGCTTTCATTGAGAGATTAGTTGAGAGGAAGCACAAACACCTCTACAAATTAGTGCTCTAGTTGAGACAGCAGCACAGACACCAGTCAATTGCAAGGCATCAAGGTTACCATGTCATCTCGGCAGCATTCACCCGCACCACAGGAACAAACCGGAGAAGATTTCTCAGCCACCAACTGCAGAAGAATCCTTGCCTTGGAGAGAAACTAGAATGCGATCAATGACCAGGTAGGTGATATCAAACACCAACTATCATCTATCATTCATTCTCTTGAACAATTGAAAAGAGACACACCCCAAGTGGCCGGAAAACAAGTCCAAACCGAGCAGGGCAGAAACAGCCACCTACCACAAACATCTAGGAGGCTTCAATCCGAAATCACACAGCACCAAGTGCATGAGGAAGATTCTGACCAGGAGCAGTTTCCCTCTCAAGAAAGGGGGAAAAGGCGTACAAGTTTGGGAAGCAGGAGGGAGACTTCACCAAACGAACACCCACCCCATGATCGCTACAATAATTATAGCGACAATGAGGGAGTGCTGGACTGAAGGCCTGCATCATGGCAACCAAGAAGGGTGCGCAATCACCCTGAGGCAGAACCATGGTGCACCACAAGAAGGGAGGATTGGCACTATGATAGCCCAAGCCATTACACATGGCCTAAGGTAAAAATTGAATTCCCTACCTTTGAGAAGGGAGATCCAACCGAATGGATCTCCAAGGCTGAATTTTACTTTGAGAAACAAGGTATTGAAAGAGGTGAGAGCCAACCAATGGTGGCATTGGCTTAAGGCCACTTATGGCCGAGAAGGAAGAAAGATAGGCTGGACAAGGTTTACACAAGAGTTAGTGAACAGATTTGGCCCATCTAGCATGACAAACTATAAGGGACAGCTTGCCAAAAGTAGGCAAGAGGGATCTCTAGAAACCTACCTTGAAGAATTCGAGAGGTTGGCCGAATTGGTAGGACATTGGCCAGATAGTGCACTAATTGGCACTTTTCTAGATGGCCTTGTACCTTGGCTAAGCCGAGAAGTGAAGTGATATTCTAGTCACTCCCAAAAACTCAAACCATTCACTACCTAACATGCCCAAAGACTCTACAATGCCCACGGAAATGTTCCAACAGCTCCCAAAAATTTATCCC